>PITA01004674.1:0-120621 GCA_004023965.1 Spilogale gracilis
CCTCTAAAGAACCCCTCTTAGTATTTCTTGTAGTGCTGGCTTGGTGGTTGCATAATCTTTTAGACCTTGGTGGTCTTGGAAGCTCTTTATTTCTCCTTCCATTTTGAAAGTCAACCTTGCTGGATACATTATCCTTGGTTGCATATTTTTGTCATGTAACTTCCTGAATATGTCTTGCCAGCCCTTTCTGGCTTGCCAGCTTTCTGTGGAAAGGTCTGATGTTATTCTGATGGTCCTCCCTCTATAGGTAAGGGATCGCTTTCTCCTAGCTTCCCTTAAGACATATTCTTTGGTTTTATGATTCAAGAATTTTACTATTATGTGCCTGGAAGTTTTTCTGTTCTCATTGATCTTGGGGGGTGTCCTCTCTGCTTCTAGGACATGAACATTTGTTTCAGTCCTCAGATTTGGGAAATTTTCATCCATGATTTGTTCAACAATATTTTCTAGGTTTCTCTCTTTCTCAACTCCTTCAGGGATTCCAATAATTCTGATATTGGAGTGTTTCATGGCATCATTCATTTCCCTTATTCTGTTTTCTTGGGATTTTAGTTGTTTGCTCCAAGACTTCTCTTGCTCCTCCTTCCTATTTCGTGCATCTTCCAAATCACTGATACGATCTTTAGCTTCACTTACTCTGGCTGTTAGCATATTTAAATTAGATTACATCTCGTCTAAAGCCTTTCTAACCTCAGCTTTCACTTCTGTTACTATGGCTTCGATTTTGAGACTAATGTTCTTTTCTAAATTGACTATTGCTTGGACTATTGCTGCCCTGAATTCCATATCTGTCATATTGTTTATGTTCATTCCCAGTAATTCTGTGGCCGAGGTTGCAGTCTCAGGGTTCTCCTGCTGTTGGGTGTTCCTTCTCCGGGTCATTGTGGTGAGGAGTGGTTGAGGGGGTGTATGACTAAATGTATCAGCCACTATCTAGGTGGATTGGTCTTTGGAAGGTTTTGGAGCAACCAGAGTTCACCACCGAAAAGGGAGGGGAAAGAAAAAAGAAAACGGAGAGGAGGAAGCAAGAAAAGACACCCCTGCCAGAGCGGGGCATGGTGATAGGATTTATATGGTACAAAGCTGTTACAGGGTAAAGAAAGGGTTATCGAGGGTGAATGAAGAGGTCAAAAAGCAAAGCCCAACCTATATGACCCCCAAGACCAGTACTTATATAATATAGAAGTAAAGACAGTTACACAGGCACACTGACAAACTAGCGTGGGAAGGTGAGGGCAGACATTCCTTGTGGGCAAGGAATGCGTTTCAGATGCTGCAGAGTTTATCTTGCTGTTATTGTTGGAGGAGCCCACTTTCAAATGATATAGGGGGATTAGAACTGGTTGTATATAGGGGTAGTATTAAATAGGGATGTGGGATTGACTTGGAGCTTGTATCTACATGTACACGTAAAAGAGAGAATAAAGGAAAGAGGACAGAAGAAAGGGAGAAACAGAGAGAGCTAACAGGGAGACAAGAGGGAACAACAAAAGCAGAAAATACAGGGGTGTATTTGAATTTCAGGGTAAAAAAGAGAAAGAAAAGAAAATAGAAAAGAAATTTAAAAAATAAAAAATATATATATATATTAAAAAAGTAAAAAATGTTATGGGGTGTTGTATTGGGTATCACGTTGTGATAAGAAGGGGGATAAAAATTGAAAGAAGAAAAACTGTGAGAATGTAATTTTAAGCTTAAAGTGGAAGCTTTAAAAGTAAAACTAGAAAAAAGTTTAAAAAAGTAAATGAGGTGGAAAACTTTATCAATGAGTTGTACAGCTTTTGGTACTTGTAGTCAGTGCCAGGAGTTTAATAAATTGCCTTTCCCCCGATTTGGGGTTTTGCATTGGCATGTTGCGCTCCTGAGCTTCTGCCATGCTTTCTGGGGGCGGGGCGTGTCGTTCCCTTTCTGTCCTTCTACCTAGGCTGAGTCTCTCGGCCCCCTTGCTAGAGGCCTGTCTCAATGGTAACCAGACTATCAGGCTGCAATTCTCTGGTAGCGGAGCGTTGTTCTTTTGCGTCTTTTTTCAGCAGTTGAGGAAGTTAAGTCGGAGCAGGATGTCTGTGCCCAGACCTTCCTCCCAGAGCGAGCCTCTGCATAGGGAGGGGCTCTTTCCAGCCTCCCAGTTGGCAGTCTGTCACAGCCGGGCTGGTGCAGACATTGTATTGGTTTCTACCCCCGCCCCCGCTTGTCGTTTCACTCCCGCACCTCAAAGCCACAACTCCTTTTGGATCGCGCGACTTTGTCTGCGCTCTGGGACCTGGGGCCTCTCCGGTCCCACGAAAGTCTGTAAAAAACGTCTTCCCTGGGGGGGTCTACACGCGGCCCACGGAGTGGAGAAAAATGGGAGAGAAGGGCAGTGGCGTAGAAATAGAATCCACTCCCCCTGCTTTCCCGGCAGCTGTGGCGGCTCAGGCGGAGGCAGGCGGCTGCACGCGCCGGGGCCCGCAGGAGCGGAGGGAGGCTGGGCAGCGGGAAAAGAAAGGAAAAAAAAGATTTTAAAAAGTCTCCTTGCCTTGCCCCGGGCTCCGCTATGTTCCCGTTTCTGTCTAGCCCCGATTCAGGCCGTATTCTGCTGTTATTCCTCATTCACAGAGCACTTTCATTTTGGGGTATTTGTTTTCAATGGTTCAGCTCTGCAGGCTTCCTCCCCCACTCCCCTGTTTCTGGGGGCAAGCCTCCAGACCCTCTTATTTGTTTCTACCTTTTTGCCGATGTTCTTTGTCTCTCGTGGCGGTCCAGAATTGGGAAATATCACATTTCAGGCTGGTTTCATGAGTGTTCACGGTGGTCTTGTAGTGGTTTTTTTGCTGGAATTCAGCTCTCTTCAGGGAACTCCCCGAAATGCGGTCACCTTCCGCCATCTTGACCCCTCGACTCATTATTGTTTTGATTTGCACTCCCTTGATGATTAGTCATGTTGAACATCCTTTCCTGTGTCTGTCGCTTTCTATATGTCTTCTTTGGAAATATGTCTATTCATGCCCTCTGTTAATTTTAAATCAGATTATTTGCTTTTTTTGGTGTTGAGTTGTATGTGTTCTTTATATATTTTGGATATTAACTCTTTATTGGATATATTACTTGCAAATATATTCTCTCATTAATAGGTTGTATTTTTTGTTTTGTTGGTATCCTTTGTGAAAAAGCTTTCTATTTCAATGTAGTCCCAATAGTTTATTTTTGCTTTTGTTTCCTTTGCCTCAGGAGACCTATCTACGAAAATATGTTGCAATGACCAATGTCAAGGAAATTACTGCCTGTATTTTCTTCTAGGAGTGTTATGGTTTCATGTTCACATTTAGGCTTTAAGCTATTTTGAGTTGATTTTTATGTATGAGGTAAGAAAATGGTCTAGTATCATTCTTTTACATATAGCTGTCCATCTTTCCCAACACTAGTTATTGAAGAAACTGTCTTTCTCCTCATTGTATATTCTTACATCCACTAGCTTAGATTAATTGATCATATATGTGTGCATCTATTTCTGGCCTCTCTTCTGTTCCATTGACTTATGTGTCTAGTTTTGTGCCAGTACCATACTGTTGTGATTACTGCAGATTTGCAATAGACCTTGAAATCTGAGACTGTGGTATCTCCAGCTTTGTTTTTCTTTCTCAAGTTTGCTTTGGCTTCCTGATCTTTAGTGGCTCCATACAAATACTATTTCTTCCAGTTCTGTGAAAAAGGCTGTTGTTATCATAATAGTGGTTGCATTGAATCTGTATATTGCTTTGGGTAGTGTAGACATTTAAACATTCTTCTAATCCATTAGCATGGATTATCTTTCCATTTGTTTCTGCTATTCTTCAATTTCTTTCATCATTGTTTTATAGTTTTCAGAGTGTGTGTCTTTCATTTCCTTCATTAAGTTTATTCCTAGGTATTTTCATTCTTTTTGGTGCAATTGTAAATGACCTTGTCTTCTTAATTTCTCTTTCTGTTACTTGGTTATTATTGTATGAAACACTTTGTATTCTACAAATTCACTTAATTCTAATAGTTCTTTTAGTGGAGTCTTTGGGGTTTTCTATATGTAATATTATGTCATCTGCAAATAGTCACAGTTTTAAACCTTCCTTACTAAGTAGGAGGCCTTTTACTTCTTGTGCGATTGCTGTGGATATGATTTTCAGTACTATGTAAATAAGAGGCAAGAGTAAACAATCTTTTTTTGTTGTTTAAAAAATATTTTATTTATTTATTTGACAGAGAGAAACACAGCTAGAGAGGGAACACAAGCAGGGGAGTGAGAGAGGGAGAAACAGGCTTCCCGCCGGAGCAGGGAGCCCAGTGTGGGGCTCCATCCTGGGTTTCCGGGATCATGACCTGAGCTGAAGGCAGTCGCCCAACCAACTGAGCCACTCAGGTGCCCCTAGAGTGAACATTCTTGTCTTCTTCCTGTTCTTAGGGGAAAAGCTTTTACTTTTTTTTTTTTTTAAGATTTTATTTATTTGACAGAGAGAAACACAGCCAGAGAGGGAACATAAGCAGGGGGAGTGAGAGAGGGAGAAGCAGGCTTCCCGCCAAGCAGGGAGCCTGATGTGGGACTCGATCCCGGGTATCCAGGATCATGACCTGAGCTGAAGGCAGTTGCCTAACCAACTGAGCCACCCAGGCGCCCCAAGCTTTTACTTTTTTAGTATATGTTCACCATGGTTTTTTCATATATGATCTCTTTTATATTGAGGTATGTTCCCTCTAAACCTACTTTGTGGAGAGTTTTTTTATCATGTTTTTATCATTCAACATCCATTCATGATAAAAACTGTCCACAAAGTAGATTTAGAGGGAATATACCTCAATATAAAAGAGGTCATATCTGAAGGATGTTGAATTTTGTCAAATGAATTTTGTCAAATGCCTTTTCTGCACCTATTGAGATGATAATATGATATTTATCTTTCATTCTGTTGATTTATATATGAATATTGAGCTGCCCTTGCATGCCTGGGATAAATTTCACTTGATCGTGTATTGTTGAATGCTATTTTCTAGCATTTTGTGAGGATTTTTGCTTCTATGTTCATCAAGCATATTGGCCTGTATTTTTTTTTTTCTGTAGTGTCTTTTTTAGGTTTTGCTATCAGGTTAATGCTGGCCTCATAAAATATATTTGGAAGGCTTTCTTCCTTTTCTATTTTTTTGGAATGGTTTGAGGAGAATAAGTGTTAAATCTTACATGTTTGGTAGAATTCACCCGTGAATCCATCTGATCGTGGACTTTGGTTTGTTGGAAGTTTTTGGACTATGGATTGAATTTTGTTCATAGTAACTGGTCTGTTTAGATTTTCTATTTCCTCTTGACTCAGTTTTGGAAGAATGTATGTTTCTAGGAATTTATCTATTTTTGTCTACATTGTCCAATTTTCTGACATAGAATTTTTCACAGTAGTCTCTTATAATCTTTGAGTCTAGCTAAAATTTTATCAATTTAATTTTTTCAAAGAAAATAAAGCCCTTGTTTTTATTGATCTTTTCTATTTTTTTTAAAGAATTTATTGCATTGATTTCCATTCTGATCTTTATTATTTCATCTACTTTGGGCTTTTCATTCTTTTTAATTTTTTTTCCTGTTTCCTACAAGTGTAAGTTTTAGATTATTTATTTAAGATTTTTCCTATTTCTTCTTGTAGGCCAGTATTGTTATGAATTTCCCTCTTAGAACTGCTTTCACTGGATCCTAAAGATTTTAAAACTTTGCTTCCATTTTAATTTCTCTACAGTTATTTATTTTTTAACATCTTTTAATTTTTTTCTCATTGATCGATTGGTTGTTTAGTACCATGCTGTTTAACCTCTATGTATTTGTGTTTGGGGGGCCTAACATGTTATTTATTCTGGAGAATGTTCCATGTGGTACTTGAAAAGAATGTATATTCTGCTGCTGTAGGATGCAGTGTTCTATATATATCTGTTATGTCCATCTGGTCTCAGTGTCTTTCACAGACACCGTTTCCTGTGAATTTCTTCCTGGAAGATCTACTTATGGATGTAAGTTGGATGTTAACTGAATTAACACCCACTGTTACTGTATTACTATCAGTTCCTCTTTTTATATCCATTAATATTTGTTTCATGTATTTAGGTGCTCCGGTGTAGAGTGCATAGATATTTATAGTTATTACCTCCTCTTATTGGATTGTTCCCTTTATCATTCTGTAATGCCCTTCTTTGTCTCTTGCCACAGTCTTGGTTTTAAAGTCTGTTTTGTTTGAAAGAAGTATTGCTATTCTGGATGCTTTTTGTGTTTTTGTTTTTGCTTCCAAATGCACAATAACTATTTTCTCATCCCTCCATTTTCAGCTGTATGTGTCTTTTGGTCTGAGGTGAGTCTCTTATCAACAGCATATAGATGTGACTAGTTTTTTAAATCCAGTCTATCACCCTATGTCTTTTGATTGGAGCCTTTAGGCCATTTACATTTAAAGTAATTATTGAGGTATTACCATTTATTGTTTTATAGTTCCTTTCTTCTTTTCTTGCTCCATTTCTTTGTGATTGATGAGTTTCCATAGAATATTTTTGGCTTTCTTTCTTTTTATTTTCTGTATCGCAATTATAAGTTTTGAGTTTGTAGTTACCATGAGTTTCATATATAACATCCTAGGTATATAGCAATATTTATTAAAGTTGATGATCATTTAAACTCAAACACATTCCAAACACATTTTTTCTTGCTCCTCCACATTTTATGTGTATGCTGTCATAATTTATATATTTTATTCATAATTTTCTTATGTGTAATTATGGCCTTTTCTCTTACACTTAAAGAAGTCCTTTTAACATTTTCTTTAAAGCTGGTTTAGTCAAGATAAACACCTTTGTCTGTGAAAGTCTTTATCCCTCCTTCAATTCTAAATGATGACCTTGCTGGTTAGAGTTGTCCTGATTGTATGTTTTTTCCCTTTCAGCACTTTGAGTATATCGTGTTATTCTCTTCTGGCCTGCAGAGTTTCTGCTGATAAACCAGCTGATAACCTTATGGAGTTTCCCTTATATATAACTAGTTGCTTTTTGTCTTGGTGCTTTTAAGACTCTCTGTTTATCTTGAATGTTTGACATTTTTATCTTGGTAGGGGCTTTCTAACTTCCTGAACTGGAATGTCTGTTTCTTTCCCCAGGTTAGGCAAATTTTCAGCTGTTATTTCTTCAAATAATTTTTTTCCTCTCTCTTCTTCTGGGATCCCGTAATGTGAATGTTATTGTTCCTGATGTTGTTCTAGAGGTCTCTTAACCTATCTCTATTTTTTTTTCATGCTCACCTTGGGTCCTCTCCAGTAGCTCTGTCTTCCAGATCACTAGTCCATTCTTCTGCATCCTCTAATATGCTGTTAATTCTTTATTGAGTATTTTCAATTTAGTTTCTGTATTCTTCAATTCTGATTTTTTTTAACATATTCTACCTCTTTGTCAAAGTTCATATTGAGTTCATCCACTCTTTTCTAAAGTCCACTGAGCCTCTTTATGACCATTACTTTGATCACTTTATCAAGTAGATTGCTCCGTTTCATTTAGTTCTTTTTTCCTGAATATTTGTCTTGTTCTTTTGTTGGATATTTCTCTGTCTCCTCATTGTGTTTGACTTTTTGTGCTTCCTTCTATGAAATTATCAGAACACCTAATTTTTCCAGGCTTGAATGAATCAGCTTGTGCAGGAACATCTCCAGTCCATTCTCTATGTGGACCTCTGTCTTTTGCTGTGCAAAAGCTTTTCAGACAACCCTCAGTTTTTTCTTAGGAGGTATTACACTATATGTAGGTATAGATTTGCTATGTCCGTGGGAGGAGGCAAGTTCAATTTTCTCATGCTACTATCTAGGAACCTCCTTCTTTCACACAATTTTTATTTTCTAAACTTCTGTTGCTCCAGAGTGAGAATAGGTTATTTTTATTATCAGCACAATAGATATGAAAATTAGAGTATACAAATTTGTATATGCTTTATTATATCAAGATTTTAAAATGCAAGAGCAAATGACTAGAAAGAAGTAACTTTAATAGTAGCTATTTCTGGGTGGTCAGGCAGTTGTTTTTTGTTTTTGTTTTTTTCCTTTTATAATGATAAAATAATTTTTGGCATTTGATGTTGGGAGATGCCTTATTAAAGCATTAAAACTTACAGTGTCTGGCTGTCGGGACTGGTTTGACATTTTCCATTGACTTTCAAGTTGAATAGTTATGTAAAAAAAAATCTTTGGGTGCCTGGGTGGCTCAGTGGGTTAAAGCCTCTGCCTTCACCTCAAGTCATGATCACAGGGTCCTGAGATCGAGGCCCACATCGAGTTTTCTGCTCAGCAGGGAGCCTGCTTCCTCCTCTCTCTCTGCCTGCCTCTCTGCCTACTTGTGATCTCTCCCTCTGTCAAATAAATAAAATCTTAAAAAAAAAAATCTTTCAAAGTATACTCCTTAGAACACTAGTTCTTGGGATGTAAATAACCATTACAAAAAAAAAAAAAGTTTCAGTGGTCAAGTAAGTTGAAAATGATGAGTTTACTAAAGTTAAACAATCTGAACTTTTAAGAACCTTTAGTACACTAATGGACACTATGCAGTCACATGCCAATAATAAAGTATGCTTTATTTGTGAAATTTACTTGATTATTCTTTTAAACCAGTATAGGATCTTTAAAGGAATATATTTTGGAGAGTATTAATATCATAGCTTAAGCAAACCTAAGATTTATATTTATATTTATAATTTGTAAATTCATAATGAATTTCCTTTAAAATGCCTCTTGCCTTAATGTAGTTTAATAGCACCAGGTTTATAAAACTATTTCCCTCCTACATGGTAGTATTCCCAGAGTGCTATTATTGCATTCATATCAATGCCTTATATTTATTTGTTTCATAGCTGCATCCACCATTAAAGTATGATCTTCTTCAGCTACAGGGATGTTTTCATCTTAGTATTGCTGACACCTTAGACATGCTCAATAAATAGTTATTGAATAGATTAACTAGACATTATATAGCTCAAAGTAAGCACAATCCTCCAGAAATAAGAATAGAAAGGCTGGATTAGAGCTCTGCTTTGGACTTACAAAGAACTCATAGTTGAATCAGATTAGCCTAATAAAAGTCATGAAGGAAAATGAAACTGACAGGGCAGGTCCTTCAAATTAGATGTAAAACTTCTCTTGAACCTAGCTTGTAATAAAATGTAATGAAAATATTTGAAGCAGAGCAGACAGTTGTATCTTCAAGAGATGTGTATTTTAAGATGTGAAATAGTCCATTAAAATGAAAAGAGCTGAAGGCACAGGAGTAAAAAGGACTTGAGTTTAAAGATTGAAAAGGAAAATGTGGCCCTCGAGGACTTAGATGCTATTGAGGGCACCATGTGGACTGTTTTCGGAATCCTTATCTTTTTTTTCTTGCTTATGCATTACAAATTCTCCTTACAAAAAAAGAACTGCATTGAAACCTGTGATGTAATTGGAATATATTATTTCAAATGGATGAACTGCTGTGATGGATTTCATTGGCTTTGTTTTGGGTCTCAACACGATACAGATAAGATTTGGGAATGAGGCATTTGTAAAAAATGACAATTCCAGTATAGTTAACCTACAGTGTTACATTAGTTTCATGTATACAAAATAGTGATTTATCAATTCTATTTATTACTCAGTGCTTATCATCCTAAGCTTAATCCCCGTTATCTATTTCAGCTGTCCCCCTATCTTCCCTCTGGTAACCATCAGTTTGTTTTCTGTAGTTGAGTCTGGTTTTTTGTCTGTTCTGTTTCTTAAGTACATCGATAAGTAAAAGCATATGATACTTGTCTTTGTCTTACTTCACTTAGCGTTATACTCCCTCAATTCACCCATGTCATTGCAAATGGCAAGATTTCATTCTTCATTCTTTTTTATGGCCGAGTAACATTCCAGTGTGTGTGTGCATGCGTGTTTGTGTGCCCCTTATCTTCTTTATCCATTCCTCTGTCAGTGGACACTTGGATTGATTTCAGATCTTGACTATTGTTAATAATGCTGCTATAAGCATAGGGGTGCATATGTCTTTTTGAATAGTGTTTTTTATTCTTTGGGTTAAAACCCAGTATGATTACTGGATCATAGGGTAGTTCTGGTTTTTTCAGGAACCTCCACACTGTTTTCCAGTGACTGTACCAGTGCGATTCATTCCCACTGACAGTTTTTAAATCCCCTGACTCTTGTCATCCCGGGGAGTAGGAGGGCATTCATTTGCATACATCTCTGTGCAGCTCATCTCACTATGTCCTGCTTGTGGCATGGCCAAAGAGAACCCTAAACTGACTGATAAACAGAAGACATTATTCCAAATGAACAAATTCTTTTGTGTGTGTCCTTGTTTCTGACTTGGTATTGTGCTTTTAAATGACTTAGTATCCAAAATATCACCAAACAGAAATAGAAGTAGCATTTTCATTTAACAAATATAATACCCCATAGGTTGTACAACTGGTTGCAGATTAGACATCTCCATCAACCAGACACTTACCCAAAGTGGCCAAATAGAAAAATTACAAAACCTGACCTTATTTATTAAATATACATGCATGATTTGTAAATCCTTAAAGCAATCCCATAAAGTATGTATAAAATATCGTCTCTATTTTATTGACAGAATCCATGACAGTCAGTAACGCATCCATGGTCATCTAGTTGAAGCTTGGAGATATAAATCTAGATTTTCCTGTTGACGAGAGCTAAGCTTTATCTGTCTCCCTAATTGCCATGACTTAAACTGGTTGCCTAGAATCAAGACAACCTTATATGGTTCCCCTCAACTTGCCTAACTTTAGACAGTTTGCTTCCTAACCAAAAGTGGGCCAACCCTCACTTTTTTTAGGCATTTACTTTAGAAAACTTTCATTTCTAAGTCCTTTCTCTGCCTCTTTGAGATGTAAATCTTCTCTGGCTTCTTGGCCAGTTTTACATCCTAGGAATGTCTTTCTTGACACTGAGGAATTATCCCTTTGAAATGGAATTATATAAGGAGATCTTGCTTCCATATCCCAGTCTCTGTGGGAATGTAGGAATTTAACTTTGATAAGCACCAATTAGCAAACACTCACGGTCTAGTCATATTGACCAAACTCTTCCCTAAATGCCAGCCATTACTTTTCCTTTATCTCAGTGTTTTAAAAACTCCTGCCTTTTGTTTCAGTGGAGTGGGGTTCATTCACTCTCCCCTATTTTGCAGTAATTTTGAATAAAGTCTTTCTTGCCTCTTTCACTTGCCCAGTGTAATTTTTCTTTTACAGATCCTAATGAAATTCAGGTACAAAGGAAAATATTTTAATAAGACATCACAACCTGGCTCTTTTACCTCAAAGGATCTACAAGGCAGATACTATTTGTTGAAGGACAGTATCTCACTGAAATGTTGCATTCCCTATGTCTTTCTCTGGAGTTCCTCTCTTGAGAATTCATTTCATCTTGGCATCCAGAGTTCATCATAGAGCTGGCTCCTTGTTCTGTTCCTAGCTTCGTCTCTGGCCACAAGGCAACACACCATAAATGGGCCATAATCTTTCTCACCTCTAATCTTTGGACATGTGTGCCTTCCATCAAGAATGCTCTCCTTTTTCTCTACACCTACCATATGCCTGCCAGTATTCTACTTCTTTATGTATGAAGTAAGTCCCTTTCACATTTCAAGACAGTGCTATCTCCTACGAGTATTATTTGCTACTGAGTATGCCTCTCAAGGCCCCCACATCATCCTGGGAATCACTAGTTTTTCTCATTAGTTTAGAAATACAAAGTGTACCTTTTCCTCCTTTGTCTCCTCAGAATACAGTATTGTACCTGGACAAAATAGACTTCAACTCAGGAAGAAAAGAAGTAGATTTGGTTCTTTTCACCTCACATGTTTCAAGGAAATAGACTGTTTTATTTGTTTATTTTAGTGGTTTTTCTGGATAAAGAAATATTCCCTTAGTAGAAAAGAGAAAACTGATTTGGTAAAAGGGTGAAGTGTGGGGACCGGAAAGGAGAAGAGCTAGACTTAAAGCCCGAGTTTAAATTCTAGCTGTGCCCTTGAAATTTGTGCACAGTCAAGCTACTTAACCACTGTTCTTTTTAATCTCCTTTTCAGTGAAATGGGAATGAGATTAGTTATCACAGGGCTGTTGTTAGGATTAAATTGTTACATTAGTTTCCTACCCCTGCTGTTACAGATTACCATAAACTTAGTGGTTTAAAACTATAGAATTTTATTATCTCACAGTTCAGGAAACCAGAGTCTTTAATCAAGGTATTGACAAGATTGCTTTCTTTCAGAGGCTCTGAGAGAGAATCCACACCAAGCCCCTGCCCTAGCTTTTGTTGGTTGTCTGCAAACCCTGGTGTTCTTTAAGTTGCACACCCATCACTCCAGTCTCTGCCCCTGTGTTTGCATGTTTTGTTCTAACATTGTTTTGTTAGGTTATTATGACTCAGATCTCTCTCTTTTTTCCTTTTAGGAGGGCATCAGTCCTTATGGATTTAAGCTCCACTCTAAACTGAGGACAATCTCTTCTTGAGATCCTAACTTAATTATATCTTACATTGGTTTCCTAGGGATGATAGGTAACAAAGTTCCACCAAAGTAAGTGGCTTAAAACAACAGAAATTTATTCTCCAATAGTTTTGGAGCCCAGAAGTCTGTAATCCAGAGGCCTTGCTCTTTCCAAAGCTTCTAGAAGAGATTTCCTCTTGCCTCTTTTAGCATCTGGAGGTTCCTGGCATTTGTTGGCTTATGGCAACATAGCTCCATCTTCGTATAACCTACTTTCTCTGTATGTCTGTCTGAGTCTTTATGCTGTCCTCTTCTTATAAGAACAGTAGTCATCAAACTTACGGCCCCTAAATAATTACATCTACAAAGACTCTATTTCTTAAGTCACATTCTAAGGCATGAGCTTTGGGGTGACATTATCAAGCCCATTACAAATCTGCAAAGACCTTATTATTTTTACAGGCATGAGCAATTAGGACTTGTGTACATCTTTTTAGGGAATATGGTTTTGGGGGAAAGCACAATTTAACCCACTTCAATGGTAGAGGCCTTGTAAGTTGTAAATACAAAGTTGGCACAGAGTAAGCACTAAAGAAGTAGAAGTTATTATTACATGCCTGTTCTGGTGGACATTGGCTGCATGGGTAGTGGAGGTAGGAAAATGGCACTGAGACTCCAACACAGAAAAGAGCAAAACCTATTAGTGAATATGTTCTTTTTAAAGGCACTGTAATGGGCCCCTTGCTTGTGGATCCCCAAACAGTGGCATACACCTTTTCCCAACTTCTGCTTTCTGCAGCCGGCTAAAAAATAACATACTAGTCCTGCCAAGAAAATAATGAAACATTCCAGACTATTAGGCCTTAGCAGAGTTTAATCAAAGACTCAGTGATCTATACTCACTCTGGAGGCCTCTTCAAAGATGAAATCCACAATGTAATGACCGTGACATGAACTACAGCGAGAAAGAGCAGCATCTGTGAATGGTGGAAGAGGCGCCTCTTTTCTGGTTAGTTACCCACTGCTCCACAAAGCTACCTGTAACTCAGAGGTGAAGTGTAACCACAAATGCATGCATGTATCAGAGTTTATGTGTTTTAAATGCCCTTTGACAAGAGAACTTATTAATACACAAATCTGTATTATTCCATTTTTTCCTTTTTCATCTTGTGTGTTTGTAGCCAGGCCCTGTGTATTTTCTGTTCCCCCTGTCTCAAGCCAGTTTTTCAGGGTAGAGAGCAAAGCAAGATATGCTTGAGTTCAATAGTTTTGATTAAAGACCTCACAACATTTTCTTTCTTTTTTTTTTTTTTTTTAATAATGGGTGAGAGAGAGCACCACGCTGGCTGGGAAGTGACTGTTGCATGGGAATGAATGGGGGGAGCAAACAAATGCACCTAGGAAGTCTGTTGCCTGGCATAGGAGTCCAGGCTTTGCCAAGCATCTCCCTGTCGGTAGGGAAGCACAGAAAAGAGGAAAGTGTGAGTAAAGCAATGGATAGGTCTTATTGTTAGTAAGAGTCAACAAAGGGTCAGTGGCCTGAGGGAGTTGCCTCAATGCTGTAGTGGTACCAAAACACCTTCCTACCAGTGTCGGGAGGAAGGAGACTCAAAATGACTGAGAATGAATTTTCTGCCAGCCCACTGGGATGAGGGTACTGATTCGATTTTAAATTAATGTTTTTTGATAGTTTTGCACATCTGAGTTTATGAACAAAGACTCATTACATTTGCACACTTACTTTTTTTCTTTACAACAGGCTTTGGAAGTATTCCATGAGGTATTATTGTTTCCCTTCAACAGTGTAAATACTGAAGGTCACAGATGACTTAGCTAAGGTCACACAGCCAATATGTGACTGGTAGAGAAATAAACCCCTGGCACAGTGGCAGGCCACAAGGGGAAGGTGTATCACAGGCATAGTCACTCCCTGAGATCCAAGGCATTCAGCTCCAGATTAAACACCCCAAGCTCTGAGGACCTGCACTGGGAAGATAACCCACATAGTATTATGGCTTTGAAAATTGTGGGGGCCTAATCTTTGGAGCTGGAGGACTATAGGGAACTGAGTCTCTATTCATCGGGGGCCAGCAGGCTGCACCACCAGGCCTGAGACCCATAATAGCAGCAGCAATATGAAAAGTATCTGACTACACAGGAAGATATATTGACTAATTTTAGGGCATATGCTAGAGGCGAAGGGATCTGCAGGAGCTTTTTCTGGGAATGGAAGTGCTGTCAGGTGACATTTTTCACGCCCTCCTACAACCTGGCTAGCCACATAATTGTGAAAGTAGTTCTGACACCTTCCGTCTACCTTGCTTGCACTGCCTAGCCAGTTTAAACATTTCTCTACAGATCCGCCCTGCCCAACCCACCTGTCCTAAGAGGAACCCCTCCATAGTAACTCCTACCACACTCTGGGGACAGCCTCAGGCAGGACTGGCGTCCCCCCAAGAAATGTTAGAGGAACTTCATTAAATGGAAAAGAAAAGGTCATACCTAGAAGCAAAAAGTTTTTGAAAGGAAAAAATGCACTGGTAAAGGCAAAAGTACAATAAAGATAGTAGATCCATCACTTGTAAAATCAGTATAAAAAGATAAAAGTAGTAAAATCAATTCATACACACACACAAATTAGTCAAGGAATACACAAAATAGAAAGATGTAAAATATAACATCATAAACATAAAACATGGGAGGGGGAGTGAAATATGTTCAAGCTTAAGAGGCTGTCAACCTAATACAGACTGCAATATACATGTGTATTATATTTGACTCTATGATAACCACAAACCAAGACCTACAATAGATAAAAAAGAGAAAGGAATCCAAGCATAAGGCTACAGAAAGTCATCAATCACAAGGAAGATAGCAAGAGGAGAAAGGAAAACCAGAACTACACTGTGTACTTCTTACACCCAGAAAAAAAAAAAAAAAAATCAACAAAATGGCAATTAGTGTATACCCATCAGTAAGTACTCTAAATGTATTGGTCTAAATGATCCAACTGAAAGACACAGGGTGACTGAATGCATTAAAAAAACAAAAACCCATCTATATGCTGCCTACAAGAGACTCATTTCATACCTAAAGGCACATACAGATGAAGGGGAAAAAGTAAGTAGCAAGACTTACATCAGACAAGATAGACTTTATTGTTTGCGGTTATGGTTCTCCATTCAGTAGGTTACATTTTTCTTTTGTTAATAGTTTGCTTCATTGTCTAAAAGCATTTGAGGGATACCTGCATGGCTCAGTTGGTTAAGCGACTGCCTTCAGCTCGGGTCATGATCCGGGAGACCCGGGATGGAGTCCCACATCGGGCTCCCTGCTCCGCGGAAAGCCTGCTTCTCCCTCTCTCACTCCCCCTGCTTGTGTTCCCTCTCTGGCTGTGCTTCTTTCTCTCTGTCAAATAAATAAAATCTTTAAAAAAAAAAAAAGAAAATTTCTAAAAAAGATAAATAAAAGCATTTGAGGGGGTGTAATAACAATAGTTTTATTCTGATTTTGTTTCCTTTGCTTTAGGATACATATCTAGAAAACTGTTACTAAGGCTGATATCAAAAAGATTACTGCCTATATTTTCTTCTAGATGTTTTATGTTTTCTGGAGTCACATTTAGATCCTTACAGTTTTATTTTGTGTGTATGGTTTGAGAAAGTGGTCTAGTTTCATTCTTTTGCATGCAGCCATACAATTTTCCCAGCACGTCGAAGAGACCGTCTTTTCCTGTATATTGTTGCCAACTTTGTCATAGACTGACATTATAGGTTTGGATTTAACTCTGGATTTTCTATTCCATTCCATACTTTGGTGGGGGGGTGGGGTTGGATCATACTTAAAAATCCGGGACTGTGATACTTTCAGCTTCGTTTTTCTTTTTCAAGATTACTTTGGCTATTCAGGGTTTTTTTGTCATTCCCTACAAATATGTGGGTTATTTTTTCTAGCTCTGTTAAAAAAATACTGTTGGTGTTTTGATAAGAATTGACTGAATCTGAGATTGCTTTGAGTAGTATGGACATTTGAAGAATATCATTTTGAAATCCATAAGCATGGTATCTTTATATATTTTGTGTTATCTTTAATTTTTCCATTATGTTTTATAATTTTCATAGTTACACATCTTTCACTTACTTTGTTCCTAAGGATATTATTCTTTCTATTGCAGTTGATGGTTGTCTTGATTTCTCTTTGGGCCATTTCATTATTAGTGCAACAGATTTCTTTATATTAATTTTGTATCCTGCAATTTTACTGAATTCATATATCAGTTTTATTATGTCTTTGGTGGAGTTTTTAGGGTTTTCTGTGTCTAGTATTATCTGAAAATAGTGATAATTTTTACTTTATTACCTGTAGCTAGAACTTCCAGTACCCTGTTGAATAAACATAGTGAGAATGGAAATCCTTATCTTCTTCTTGATCTTAGAGGACAAATTTTCAGTTTTTCACCATTGAGGATGATACTAGTTGTGTGTTTGTCATCGATGGCCTTTATTATGTTGAGGTATATGCCATCTAAACTCTACTTTGCTGATAGTTTTTATCATGAACCAGTGTTAAATTATGACATGACCTTTTTGCATTTCTTATGATAATTTGATTTTTATCCTATGATAAATGATTTTTATCCTTTATTTTGATTATGTGGGGTATCATGTTGATTGATTTGCAAATATTGAACTCTTATAGTGTCCGAAGAATAAATTCCTTTTGGTCATGGTGAATGATAAAGCCTTTTGATGTTTTATTGATCGTGGTTTGCTAATATTTTGTTGAGGATTTTTACATCTATGTTCATCAGAGATATTGGCCTTTTAAGTTTCTTGCCTTGATTTTGGCATCAGGGTAATACTGGTCTCATAGAACATATATGGAAGCTTTCCTTCCTCTTATACTTTCTGGAAGAGTTTGAGGAGAATAGGTGTTAACACTTTTTCATGTTTGATAGAATTCATCTATGAATCCATCTGGTCCTGGACATTTCTTTGTTGGAGATTTTTTGATTACTGATTGAATTATGTTACTAGTAATCAACCTTGTTTAGATTTTCTTTTACTTCCCGATTCAGTTTTGAAGGATTATATTGGTAGGAATTTACTTCTTCAAGGTTATTGAGTTAGTTGGCATCCAATTTTTCCTAGCAGTCTTGTAATCCTAATTCTGTAGTATCTGCTACTGTTCTCTTTCACTTCTGATTTTACTCATTTGGGTTCTTTCTCTTTTCTGATGAGTCCAAAGGTTTATCAATTTAGTTTTTCCTTGCAAAGACATAGCTCTATTTTTCATCTCTATTTTTTTCTGTTCCAATCTTTGGGTGTATGATTAAAGTGTTTGAGATTTTTCTTGTTTCTTAGAAGTCTTTATCACTATAAACTTCCCTCTTAGAACTGCTTTGCCTATGTTCCAAAGATTTTGGTTCATTTTATTTCCATTTGTCTCCATGTATTTCTTTATTCACCCACTGGTTATTTAGACAGAATAGACTTTAATACAGATTATGATGAAGGGATCTATCCAACAAGAGGATAAAATAATTGCAAATATCTATTCATTCAACATAAGAGTATATATCTATGTGTTTATAATATATGGCAAACATTAACAGACAAAAAGGGAGATACAGTAATAGAAACAGACTTTAACACTACACTTACATCAAGACAGAAAATTAATAAGAAAACAGCAACTTTGAAACATACTTTTGACCAAGTGGGCTTAAAAGATGTATATAGAATATTCTAACCAAAACCAGCAGAATGTACATACTTTTCAAGTGCAAATGATACATTCAAGATAAATCACATAAGAATCAGTACATTTAAGAATACAGAAATCAGGGGCACCTGGATGGTTTAGTTGGTTGGGCGACTGCCTTCAGCTCAGGTCATGATCCCGGAGTCCCAGGATCAAGACCCACATCGGGCTCCCTGCTCGGGGGAGAAGCCTGCTTCTCCCTCTCTCACTCCCTCTGCTTGTACTCCCTCTCTGGCTGTGTTTCTCTCTGTCAAATAAATAAAATCTTAGAAAAAAAAAGAAAAAAGAATACAGAAATCATATCAAGCATCATTTTCAACCACCACAGTATGAAACTAAAATTCAATCACAGAAAATGAAAAATGGGGGTGGAGGGGAGAAAAATGTACAGGCTAACAACATACTATGAAACAGTAAGTAGGTCAACAAAGAAATCAAAAATGAAATAAAAATGCTCCTCAAGAGTAAATAAAGTGGAAACACAATGGTTCAAAATCATTGTGAGGTAATAGAAGTAGTTCTCAGAGGAAAATGTATAGCAATATAAGCCGACCTCAAGAAAAAAGAAAATTCTCAAATAAACAGTCTACCCTTACACCTAAATGAATTAGAAAGAGAATAAAGCCTAAGGTCAGTAGAATAAAAGAGCAGAAAAAAGTGAAATAGAGACAAAACCAATAGAAAAGATCAGTAAAAATCAAGATCTGGGTCTTTGAAAAGATAAACAAAACTGATAAACTTTTAGCCAGGCCTAAAATAATACTTGAAACAAATGTAAAGTTACAATTGACACCAAAGAACTAGAAAGGATTATGAGACTACTATTAAAAATTATATGCCAATGAATTGGACAACCTAGAAAAAATGTTGAAATTTCTAGAAATATGCATTCATCTAAAACTAAATTAGAATTGCATGGAGCACTGGGTGTGGGGCATAAAAAATGAATCTTGGAACACTGAAAAAATAAATCATTAAAATAAATAAAACCAAATTAGGAAGAATTAGAAAATATAAAAAGACCCATTACTAGTAAAGAAATTGATCAGAAATAAACTTCCAACAAAATTCCAGAACCAGATGGCTTCACAGGCAAATTCTACTAAACACTTAAAGTTAATAACAATTCTTCTCAAATTATTTCAAAAAATAGAAGAGGAAGAAATGCTTCTAAATTAATTCTATGAGGCCAGCATTTCTTTGATACCAAAATCAGACAAATTAATTAATTGACTAACTGCTGGCAAATATAGGTCTCTGATGAATATACATGCAAAAATCCTCATGAAGATATTAACAAATTGAATTTTAAAGTATGTGATCATTGTCCTTGACCAAGTAGAATTTATTTCAGGGATGCAAGGATGGTTCCATATCTGCAAATCAATCTATGTGATATACATTAACAAAACAATGAATAGGGGTGTCTGGATAGCTCAGTTGGTTAAGAATCCAACTCTTGAGTTCAGCTCAGGTCATTATTTCAGGGTTGTGAGATTAAGTCCCACATCAGGCTCTGTGGTAGGCATGGAGCCTGCTTAAGATTCTCTCTTTACTTTCTCTCTGCCCACCCCCTTCTCAAAATACATACATACAGGGGCGCCTGGGTGGCTCAGTTGGTTAAGCGACTGCCTTCGGCTCAGGTCATGATCCCAGAGACCCGGGATCGAGTCCCACATCGGGCTCCCTGCTCCTAAATTCATTTAGGTGTAAGGGTAGTCTGCTTCTCCCTCTCTCACTCACCTTGCTTGTGTTCCCCCTCTGGCTGTGTTTCTTTCTGTCAAATAAGTAAAATCTTTTTAAAAAATACATACATACATATGTGCATACAGGATAAAAATCATGATTGTTTCATAGATGCAAAAAAAATCCTTTGACAAAATGCAGCATCTGTTAATGATGAAGTCAACACAATAGATTTATAGTGAACATAACATAATAAAGTTACATATTACTAACCCAGCTTATGTCTTACTTGATAGTAAAAAACTTGAATATTTTCCTCTAGATTGGGAGGAGGACAAAAATGTTGACTCTCTCCACTTTTATTCCACATAGTACTTAAGTCCCAGCCATAGCAATCAGACAAGAAATAAAAGGTATCCAAATTGGTAAGGAAGAAGTAAACTATCACTATTTTCAGATGACATGATACTTTATATAGAAAACCCTAAAGACTCCACCAGAAAACTATTAGAATAAAGGGACTCAGAAAGCTGCAGGATACAAAATCAATACAGAGATAGCTACTGCATTTCTATACACTAATAACAAAAAAGCAGAGAGAGAAATTAGAAAACAATTCCATTTATAGTTACACAAAAAACTAAATATGTAAATACATAGGAATAAATTTAACGAAGGAGTTGAAACACTTGTACTCTCAAAACTATGAGATGTATATGAAAGAAACTGAAAATGACACAAATAGAAAGAGATACTCTTGGAAGAACTAATTTTGTTAAAATACCTATACCACCCAAAGCAACCTAGAAATTCATTGGAATTCCCATTAATATACCAGTAGTATTTCTCAGGGAACTAGAACAAAAAAATCCTAAAATATGTATGAAACCACAAAATACCACAAAAAAATGAAAATTCTTCTGAGATGGAGGACTCAGGACAAAGCTGGACTTATCACACCCCAGATTTCAAACTATACTACAAAGCTCTAGTAATCAAAACAGTGTAGTACTGGCACAAAAACAAACACAAAGAGCAATAGAACAGAATAAAGAGTTTAGAAATAAGCCCATGCTTATATCATTAAGACTATACAATGGGGAGAAGATAGTCTCTTCAATAAATGGTGCCGAGAAAACTAGACCACTTTCTTACACCATGCACAAAAATAAACTCAAAATGGATTAAAGAACTAAATGTGAGTCCTGAAACCATAAATGTCCTAAAACAAAATGTAGGCAGTAATCTCTTGGATAGTAGCCTTAACACGATTTTTCTGGGTTTGTCTTCCCAGGCAAGGGAAAGAAAAAACAAAAATAGATAATTGGAAATTCATAAAACTAACAAACTCTTAGACAGTGAAGGAAATCATCAGTATAACAAAAAGGCAACTTACTGAATGGAAGAATATATTTGCAAATAGCATATTCAATAATCAGTTAATATCCAAATTATGTAAAGAACACATACAACTCAACACCAACAAATTTTAAAAAAAATGTGATTAAAACATGAGTGGAGGACCTGAATAGAGATTTTTCCAAGGAAGAAATTTAGGTGGACAACAGACAAATAAAAAGATGCTCAACATTACTAATCATCAGGGAACTGCAAATCAAAACAGTAATAAGTTATTACCTCACCCCAGTGAAAATGGCTAGTATCAACAAACAAATCGCCAAGGATATGGAGAAAAGAGAATATTTGTGCACTATTAGTGGGAACGCAAATTAATGCAGCCACTGTAAAAACCAGTATGGAGGTTCCTCCAAAAATTAAAAGTAGAAATGCCATATGATCTAGTAATTCCACTTCTGGGTATTATTCAGAAGAAAAGAAAACCACTAATTAGAAAATATATAGACACCTCTATGTTTATTGCAGCATTATTTACAATAGCCAAAACATGGATGTAACCCAAGTGTCCACTAAGAGATGGATAAAGCTGGTATCTGTGTGTATATATATTATACAAATAATATATATAATGGAATATTAATCAGCCATTAAAAAGAATTAAACTTTTCTCTTTAGGAGAACATAAATAGACCTTAGAGTAATAGGCTAAATGAAATAAATCAGAGAAAGACAAATAACATATAATTTTACTTACATGGGGAATCTATAAAAGAAGACAAATGGACAAACAAAAGAAATGAAATTATAAATACAGAGAATAATTTGTTGCCAGAAGAGAGAGTGGATGGGGGGTATATGTGAAACAGTTGAAGAGGAATGTGAGATACAAACTCCCAGCCATAAAATAAATACGCCATGGGGATGAAGAGTACTACATAGGAAATACAGTCAGTGATAATGTAGTTACTTTTATGATGACCAATGTTAATTAGACTTATTGTGGTAAGCACTGCATCTTGTACACAATCGTCAAATAATTATTATATGCCAGAAACTAATTTAGTATTATATGTCAACTACACTTAATTGAAATAGTTAAAAAATTCAGTATTAATTTGCCTGCTTTCTCAAATACCATTTAGTTTGCTGCTTTATGTGTTATTCTATTAGCCTTCCATAAATACCCCAGCCACTCCATCCAGTTCTTAGAACCTTGATACATTATTTCACTTTCATTCTACTTACAGTATCGTTTCCTTGCTCCCATAAGACTGACTGTGGTTCCCAAACAGATCATGACATTAGAGACCCCTAATCTTGTTTCAGATGATAGTAACAAAAACAGTAAAATATTGATTACAACTAATATCTAAAGAGTGTTTACTGGATGAAGACTTGTCATGAGGGATAACATTAATCCTATTAATCCTAATAACAACAACTCTAATGATTCCAGTACCATTTTACAGATGAGGAGGAATATTGAATCTTAGGTGACAGATGGAGACTGACACAGCTAGAAATGGAGCTCAACTCTGATATAAATCAAAGCCATTACAATACTATGTCTAACTAATAACCTTGTGTATACTGAAGAAGTCTGTCCATTAAAGAAAAATTGCCCCAAGAAGAGAATAGATACAATCCTATTTGGTGAATTTTTTCATTTTGTTCAATAAATTTTGTCCCAGATGCCCAGAGGCCCTAAAGCCCATGGTGCCAAAAAGTGCACATTATTAAAATCATAGCTATTAATATAAACATCACCAAGAGATGATTTGTAAGGTGGAAGAAAAGCAAAATATTGAGATTATAGTTGCCAAATCATTACTACTCACTCTTTAAGTGCCTCTTCTGTTCTTTAGGAGATCAGCTTAGGAGAGTCTTAGAAGACAGTTCTAGAAAAGGAGATTCCACATCAAGTGCTTACAAATGGCTAGAGACTCAAATACAAATATATAACCATTACAAATGGAGAAGCTTGTTTTATAAGTTCAGATGTGGATTTATGTGTAAATTTCAAATAACACTGAACTGTTATTCAATGGTTATTTCAACATTTGGTTCTCTTGCCTCAGATAGAGTAAATGGGTTTGATTGCTGAACAACTCACTTTTGAAATGTTCATCAGAATACATCCTGGGCCAGAGAAATTATCAATAAAGATAAAGCAGGGCACATAAAAGACAAAGGGTTTGGACCTCTGTGGGTTACTGAGAGAAAAAACACAAAGCATGAAGTATACCTTAAAAAGTATAAAGAAGGATAAAGCAGGAGGTTTTCCCAGTTTTTATTGGCTCCGTTCCTTCTCCAGAAGCACAACTTGAAGGAGAACAAAAAAGAAAGAGAACAGCCTGTCCTTTACCTACATGCTATCTTGCTTCTCTCTCTTCTCATCATGAGTGGAGGGTGAGTGTGGAAGAAGGAGGAGAATGTGATGAAAGACCCAACAGAATGGCTTTGGAAAAGTTTTGGCATCTGTAACGTTCAGAGAAGAAATTAAAGGCCCAGGAGAGAACACAAGATTTTCTGCTGCCACCATCGAAAATGTGACCAGAGAGTGTCTGCCAGTACTGAGAGACGGTTTTCCATCCTTGGTCAGATCTCTGTCATCTGCCTAAAAAATCTCCAAGGCTGAAGTCAAAACTAACTTTGGCTAAATATCAAAATCCCTTGTGGAATTTAGCAAACGTATGTATATGCCCCACCTCACCCCAAAGATCGACAGTGAGCCTGGCAAGACCTCGGGTTTACAAAACTTCAAAGTGATTTTGATGCCCTTCAGGATTGAACGCCAAGGAAATAATGACAGACACCAATGGCATTTAACTCTTAGCTGCATGCAAACTTTGTGGGGATGTTGAGAAAATGTTGATTACGGACCAGTGGAATCTGGAGTAGGGCTTGAAATTCTGCAGGTCTAGCTGACTGCATGGTGATACGGATGCTATTGCTCCCTGGACCCCAGTTTGCATGCCAGGAATGTCTTGGAGTCTGTTAAGACAAAATCTGTCTTGGAGTCAGATTATCTGAATGTGAAAACTGTGCTAACAGGCCAGTATCCTTCTACCTCTCTAATGTTGGCCCCTTCATTCTGGATAGTAACAATTTAAAAGAGCCACATGGGCATGGAAACAGAGGGGTTTTTTATTGTCCATGCTTTGTGTTAGGAGAAAGATGGACTTTATGTTTCAAAGTGAGAATTCCCCAATCCCTTGCACCTTATTACACCCCTCTCCCAGAAAAATGCCATGACTGCCTAAATTCATTTCACACGGTAGGTTCAGGAAGGCTAAGAGAGCTTCAACTGGAGAGAA
This sequence comes from Spilogale gracilis, assembly GCA_004023965.1. Classification (NCBI taxonomy): domain Eukaryota; kingdom Metazoa; phylum Chordata; class Mammalia; order Carnivora; family Mephitidae; genus Spilogale; species Spilogale gracilis. Next base: position 24,618 of record PITA01004674.1, read on the forward strand.
ATCTACCTACTGTTCTCTTTATCTTCTCTTCCCAAAGGACTTTCCTCTCCATCAGTAATCACATTTGACTTCAGTATCCAGTATTTCTTCACAGAGACAATTTATCTGTAGAATAAAAAAAAACATAGTGATGCCATTTGAAGCCTAAATCAAGGCCTTGATTAAAGTTCTTCACTTTCCAGTAAACAGCGAGAGCTCAATTAAGTGAGCATTATAACAGCTTTCTTTCTACTTAGCACTCGCTGTCATTTTAGGCGGAAGATGGCTAGCGACTTGTGGAAAAGAAACAGGATCAAGTTTATGAAAGAACCCAGTCTCTTCCTCTGGTTCAGGTGGGTAAACTGAGCCCATTTCATTCCAACCTCTCTTTGCAGGGCTTTTCCCAGCTCTCATGAAACTACCTCCATTGTCCAAACACGGACGAGCACCCTGGATTTCTCTGATAAAAGAACTGAGAGAAGGAGCAGAAAACTTTTTGTCCAATGAGCCTGGATAATTAATTGTTGACAGTTTACTTCATGCTTGAGATACATTTCTAGAAATAATGAGGAAAACTTCTCAAATAAAGGAAAAATTGAGTTTATAATTCAGCCTGAAAGTGTAAGACTTTTTATTTGCCAGTTCAGACTTAAGCTAAGGATCACATAATCTACAAAACACTCAGTTCTTCATGAGTTCAGTTAAAGCCTTGGATGCCCAGATGTAAACTCTTCTGCTTTGTGTAGTGATTAAATTGCTCTTGTGCAAATGGAATCTGGTTTTACTACTTTTTTCAACACTCAGCCAAATTCTGTACTTGTGTTCAAAAGGCCAGAATTAATCTGATCTCCATTGCTGCCCATATTTCCTCCTAGTTTCTCCAGCTAAGCACTTCAACTAATCTTTGCAGAAGGGGAGATTAATATAAAAGGAATAATGAAACATTTGTCTGATATTAGGTGCTTATCATTCTTCATTAGCTGCCCCTGAGTCACCTTCGTAAAGCCCTGCAAACGGAATAAAATGGGATATGCTAATAGTCCACGTAGCATATTAATAAGAAGAAATGTAAATGGGAGAAGACTTTCATTCTGCCAGAACAAACAGAGCAATATGCACCTCTCCATCTCTCAGCTTTTTGTATGTCCTCCAGGGGCTCGGTCCAATTAGCTATTTCATATTAATCACTATTTGTGCACTTGATTCTTCCTGTGGCAGCTTTCCATTTTCAGTTGCCTGGAAGATCAAAAGGCTTTTATATTTCCTCAGATACTCTACAAGATCCAAAAAAGGAAAATAATAATATTTTGTGTGTGAGAGAGAATTTATTCTTTGCAAATTCATTCCATGTTTTAGCTCCTTGACACTCAAATCCCTTAAGAAATGTTCAAGCCATACATGCACCTCAATAACTAGTATCAAACTTTGCATCTAGTAGGTATTCAAAATATCTTTTTTTCAAATGGATAGATCCTCATTTGACAGGTAAAGGAAATGAATAACAAAGATTCTAAGGGAAAAAGAAGATAGAAGTATTTTGGGATTAAGGCTATATGAGCTCCCATTTCTCTTGGTAAGTTTTTTGGATACTAACAGAGAAGTAGACTTCAATAAAAGGTTTAATAAAGCTTATACAAGGTATAATTGAGCTACTCTGACCAAATGAACCACAAGTAAAGGTATGTGAGACAAGTCTACATCTATGCTAAATTTAAAATATTTATAGCACTTGTGTTTTCAGACAATGTTTCTTTCAGCTATTTTTGTAAAGTAGCCAAATAACCCAGATCAATTTAGTAACTGGTATTTTCATTTTTCATAAAACTATTTGGGGCCAATATACTTTAGTCTATACTAAATAAATGCATTAAAATGATAACGTGTATTGGTTCTTCCTCAGGCTCAGATATGAACTAATATTTTAGAGAATTTAACCTTGTTTTTAAAGTTGAAAATTTAGATCCAGATACCTTTTGAAGCATATATGGATATGACATCCTTAGACCTCCCTTTCAAAGAGTTTCTAATCATTCTTTTAATGATCTATATTGCATTTTCAGAAGAGCCACCTTATGTTAGCATTATCGGTCATTTTATCCTGGAGGATACTGCCTTACCAAAGAGCCTGTATGTGTTGGTAAGTATCACATGAGATACGGTAGATGAACCCAACTGCCCTGACTACAACTGATTGGAAAACAATGGCTCCCGACTAGATTACCTTTCCCATGGTTTGAAATACCATCTACAACACTGAGTGAGTTGGTTTGGGGGAGCAGGTTTAGAAGCTCAGGCTTCCCTGTTTTGAGCACCTACAACTTGCCATGAGTGTAAAGGCATGAGCTAGGAAAGAACAGGAGAACAGGAAAAAAAAAAAAAAGGATGACAGATGCAGAGACAAAATGGGTACGACAGGCAATAATACCAGCAAAAGGCATCCATGACTTTCCCACATATAAGAGGCTTTCTTGTTGCTTGATTTGAACTACTTTAGACTTCATTATAATAAGATAATATCTTCTGCCTTGAGACAGTATTTTCACTTTTATTTTTTTTCATTTTGGGTTGATGGTTCCAACTTCTAAAACCATCAGAAACTTGCATGTAGAACAAACTACCATCTTCTAGAGAAGGATATTGTTTCAGGAGAATTTTATGCTTTACAAATGAAAAGTAATAGACAAAAAAGGGGAATTGTACACACAAAAAAATCATAGAAACCCAGGTCTGTGAATGAAGAACACAAAATTTCTCCCACATTTGTTTTATGAAGATGAAATCAATTAAATTGCGTCCTTAGAAAGAAAGAGTAGAAAGAATTACAGAATTTGGGAGACATACTAAAACAAATGTGATGCCTTATTTAATTCAGTAATTCCTTTTTCACCAAGTAGACTCATTCAGTAGGACCTGACAGTTTGACATGGATTTTTTAAAACTACAATACATTTTAGAATAAAAAAAATCTAAGATTTTCATTTGAGAGGGTGCATGTATCATGGGCTGTGGAGGCAGACAGACCTGAATTTGAGTCTTAGTATGACCTCTTACTTCTTTGCTATCTTGAGTTTACTTTGCCTACCTCAGGCTGGATTTTCTCATCTATAAATTGGGCCAAACAATAAGTGACAATTAGTTTAATGGTTGCCTCTTGGTGCTGAGGGGAAAGTGACTAAAGATCTTTTAATATGTGATGTACTTTTGATATGAATCTGGGTGGATTTTTATTGAACTTAGAATCTGAAGCATCAGAATATCACCATACATTTGGCATTCTATGGCCCAAAAGCATTTTCATGATGTACTATGACATTTAGGTTCTCCTCACACACTCATTCACTTCTTCCACAGACATCTGTTAGATGCCTGCCATGTGCCTGATCTTGGGCTATTCAGTAGAGATTCAGCTGTGCAGATGACAGACTTAGTCCTGGCCCTCCTGGAGCTTAAAGCCCCCTGAGGCAGATTTGGCTCTTTTTACATTTTATTTTTTAAGATGATAAAAATAAGAATTAGAGCACGTAAGGTACTTGTCCAATATTTGCACCGTTGGGGAGGGTCAGACCAACATCCAACTTGCAGTTTGACTTTAGAAGTAAGGGAACAGTTGTCTTTAAATCCATGGAGGGCGCTCTGCTTCTGGAACTGAGTGAGGTGCCTTAGACAGAATTAGAACAAGTCATGTTTCTACTGAATGTATTTTTACTGATTGAGTTTCATTTGCCTGAGGGCTGAAGCCAAGCTGGTGCTATGATTCATAAGTCTCATTTTCCATATGTTTGACTTAAGATTTTCCTTGACAACAGTTGATTAGCCACTCTTGTGATTTTAACTCACTAATGAGAACTTGACCTGATTTCAACTGATTTCTCTTGGTTCAAGGCTTCCTGGAAAATGAACTCTATTGAGAGACCCCAGTACAATAGTAAGCATTCTCAGCTTCAGCTAAACTAACCATCTCCACGGGCCAAACCTGGTGTCAGTGCTGTGAGACTGCTTAACAGGTGATAGCCCTCTCATCCTTTAGTTAAGTAACACACTAGTCCAGAATGGAGTAATGAGTTCCCAAATCCTATGCTGCCATAGGTCTGAAGATAATGAAGCTCTAGATCCGTTTTATCATCCAAGTCCAAGGGGCTTTCTGTTTATATGATTTCTCTGCTTAACACCCTCAGCAGTAGTGCACTATAGATGGCTGAATTCCAAATTCCTTAGCATGGAACCAGATCTTTCATGACCTGGCCTTGACATCCTTTTAGAGCCTCATCTTTGACAAATATTTTCCACTTTCTCTATGTTTCAACACAACCAAAATGCTTATGATCCGGGATATCAGACATATCATGGTGTCTACTATTTCTGCACTTAAAAATTATGTCTATAAATATTGACTTGCCATTATTATTCTAATAACTAGAAGGTGCGGTGATCTTTTTCTATACAATCCTCAACTAAAGAATAAGATCCAAAGCAGTCATTTAGGGAGAATGTTAAAAGATGGCAAATGTCCTAAGATCTTATCCCTGACTTGATTTCATCCATATCCCTGACTTGATTTCATCCAATTGGCCTGTAGCTATTTTAATGAAAACTAACAATTCTATTTATAAGAAAGACAGGCTAGTATGAGAAGAAATCAATGTGATGTCAGGTTGAGTGTGAAAGTGGGAAGTTTATAAGGTTGAATGGGTTGGCATATTCTATTTCAGGGAGTGCCATCTAATGTGACTATGATGGAATTTTACAAGACTGATGGACAGCCAGGACATATAAGTGAATGCTACAGTAGTGGGAATAATTATTAGATTTCCAAGCTGGGAAATAAATGAGTGCTGGGTTTTAGGAACCCAGACAACATCCCACCTTTTACCAAATTATATTCTTTTTATGGCATATTTGAAATGAGAAGAAATTTAGATCCTATATTAAGTCCTTTTGGTAATTTTTCTAAGAACAAGACATTTTCTATTCAAATAGTACAACTGCAAGGCTCTCTGCCTCAATTTACTGAATTCTATCTTTGGGCAGGAAAAGTCTTATAAAATAAACAAATGAAAGTTGATAATACTACATTTCAGGTGGGTGATATTAAGCTAAGTCCTATAAACACAGATCCTAATAGTTGTAAGTATCATCAAGCATTCAAAAAGTCATATTTTAGTATTCAGTGACAATGATCTGGTCTGTAAAAAGAAAAGATGTTTTCAAAATCTGTCAAGCATGTTCCCTTAAAATTGCTTTAAAATTATATTCCATGCTTAGCATCATTCACATTGAAATATTTAAATTAAGAAGCATTTTGATCAATAAGAGTATTAGGAAGACAGTCATGGTAAACTGAATAATCTTGGATGGCTTGATAGTGATGATCTTGGCTGCATTCATATTTACTTTTTTACATCCTTCTTAAAATAATCATCCTTTTCTGTTCAAAGTCTCCAAGACAGGTATGACTTTTTTGGACTTCATTCTACATTACATAATGTTATTTCCAGGTCAACTCAGTACTCAAGGTAAATGACTAAGGGTGACCTTGAGAGAGTTACTCAACTTTGCTGAATCTCCATTTGTAAAATTAGAGGGTAATACAAGTACCTGCCTCATAGGATTGCAATAGGATTAAGTGAATTAATACACTACCTGTAAAGGCTTAGAAGAGTGATTGGCACATAGTAATTTTTTAGTAAAGAGCAGTTATTATTATTATGACCCAGAGCAAAAGCAGAGTTGTTTTTTCAAATAAACAAGTAAACTTTAGAAGCATGAAAGATCACAAGTGAGAATTCATTTCTCAGAACCTGTGTTCAGATATCATTATGTCTTCCCTGCATTGTGGCTACAGGTGTCTAAATGACATTCCAGTTTTACATCTCTCCAAAAACATTCATCCAGAGTGATCCTTTTTTGACTTAGATCTTTATATGTCTGATCCTTCACACCACTCCAACTTTCTCTCAGTCCTGTCATTATCTCATTTAATATTTTCTGACAGAAACCCACTCCATTTTACTCCCCTCATCCCTCTCTTCCAATACACAACCCACACACTACACCAATTCACCTAGAAAATTCTGACCAACTGTTCAAGCCAAGCACAGACTTCACAACTTATCCAGGAATTTTTTTCAATCATGTCTCTAAGTATGTCATTTATGCTCCTTGACACCTTGCACATCTTTGTGTCAACTAGATCACTAACGTATTATCTATTGTACAAGTAATAGTAAATTCACTTTTCTAGCGAAACCCCAAAGAATAGGGGGCAACAAATTGAGCATACTATAATCACTAAAATATTTACTGAAATTGAAGGCTCAATGGAGTATTTTTTTGAATATTTTATTTATTTGAGAGACAATGGAGAAAGAGCAAGAGTGGGGGGGAGAGAAAGAGGAAGAGGAAGAAGCAGACTCCCCACTGAGCAGGGAACCCTAGGTGGGGCTGGATCCCAGGACCCTGAGATCATGACCTATGCCAAAGACAGGTGCTTAACCTACTGAGCCACCCAGGTTCCCCCTTAATGGAATATTTTTAAAAGGAATATGTACATATCATTACTATCTTGCTGAATATTCATATTTCAGATCTGTATGATGGTATTCCTGTAGAGTATAAAAGAACAGTGAAATATGGACACAAAGAAGAGTTATCCGTATGAAACCCCCACACAACATTCCTGTCTCCTTTTCCAAGACATTTCTCTTGATTGCTGTAATCTAACCATTTTGAATACTGTGTGATACTCTGTGCTTACCTTCCATAGGCCAAAGCCTTTCAGCATTTATGTAAGATGCTCCCTTTGCCCAGAATGCACGCTCAACATTTCTCAGCCTGGTGAAGAACCTACTCATGCACAGAGCAGCCCACATGTCACATTCCTAGCCATATCTCAGAACAAATCCTGATCCTTCTCTACACCTACCTCTATTCAAGAGTTATTCAGCCTCCTGTTAAAATTAGTCCACACTTGTATGTCCAATACAATAGCCACAAACCAATAGCTGCGTGTTATATAAATTTAAATTAATGTTAAATAAAATTTAAAATTCAATTGCTCAGTCATGTTAGCCATAGTTCAAGGGCTCACAGTCATCATGTATGCCTGTTCCCTTGCATCTGGAGCAATGCACAATATTTCTGTCAAGTTTTACTAGAAAGTGCTAGTTCATACCTTCTGACTAGTACACTGTCACATACAGGCACTCAATAAATAGTCTACGATAGAATGAATGTTGAAGAAAAGAGTTTCTCTGTTATAGCCCTTGCATCTGTCAAGAAATAGATTTCAGCTCCACTGTTTCAAGTGAAGACAGTTACAATAAAGGCCTACTTCTGAGGTACTGCATGGTTAATGGAATAAACAAGACATGTTGAGACACTCAGAGAATAGCAGCAATCTAAGCTGCTACCACCAGGAGAGCTGAAGCAGGAAGAATGGATTTATTAGAGAATATAAAGATACTCCTAAGTTTGAAGGCTCCCACCCTCCAAGGAGAAGGAAGCAGTGTTGCCCAGACCCTGGTGAAAACCGGAGCTCAGGGAGAGGAGAGGATGGAAGGAGAAAATAGCAACCATGGAAGCCAAAGGCACTTCCAGAAGCTAGATGTCCAAGCAGGGAGGAGTGGGAGAGAAAGTGTCCCCTCTCTGGCCCTCCTGCCAGAAATACAATTGGCTGAGCTTATCTTGAAGCCAGTTGGTAAGGGAGCAATTCACAGGCATTTCCTCCCAGAGGAAATGCAAAGAATGAATCTATGGTGTAGGAAAATAATGAATAGCCATATTGCTTAAGTTATCTGCAAGCCTGAGATCACCCTAAGTTGGGGATTGTACTTTACCTACCTGCACTGCAGAGCATGATACATGACACGATATTCAATAATGGCTGTTGAATAAATGAAGTCATCTCCATCCTTTCTATATTAGGTGGCTGTCTTCATTGTTAGGGCCACAATCTGTGTGGATTGCTGCCTTCATCTTATTATGGTACATACATGGCCTCAAACCCTGGATTTATTTGATAAAGTGAAAATACTCCTTCATATGTTTTAACCATTGAAACTATGGTTTCAGGTTTTGATGCAATTGTCAATATATGCTCTGACAGGCTTAGCAAATATGCTGTTTTTATTTTCCCTGGCATATATCTTATCCTGATGGCACACTTGCTGACAAGCAGTCTCCAACAGAACAATGTGATCAAACATTCAACAAAAATACCACTTTCTTTAACAATAAGGCACCATCTGCTGTTAGATCTCCTGGGAGAATTTCTGAGAAAGGCGACTAAGTCAAGAAGAAGGAGCACCACACGACAAAGCATGGCTTAAAAACAACACAACAGAGAACCTGGGTAGTAAATGGGGAGGGGTGGTAAGGTTTCATGTCAACAGAGACACGTTCCATTTCAGTTTTATTTTCTTTTCCAGTGTGGCACATGAAGTGAAACTCCATATAATTACTCATGTTCTGTCATCACACGAGTTGTTTTTTATATAATTTTAAAGGACTCAAGTTGTATTAATTTTGACTTATGTGATATTCCAGTGCAATTCCCATCACTGTATATGTTTTGAGGACTGAGATTAAGGGTAGAATTGGAGTAGGATCTCTGATCTGTTGCCATATTACACTTACTTTTTGTCACGCTGGCAATAACAATAACCAGAACCACTTACAGAGTGCTTTCTATGTGCCACTGTGGTACATGGCCTCACTGCATTAGCTCATTATAGACAGGAAAAAAACTGAGCCCCAGAGGTGTTAAGAAATTTGCCAACAATGTCACAGTTAGTTGGTCAAACTAATGTCCTTAGCCATTACACTGTTAACTCTTGACCTCTTTTGCATTAATTGGAATTGGAATTAATTGGAATCATTAGAATGGCTGCAAGAAATCTCTTATTTCTAAAACGTGTACAACTGTGCACATTTATAAAAGCTAAAATACTAAGTAGCACTCCCTTTATTAAAATACAAAAGCTTATCATACATTTCTATCTGTAGTAAGACTATGTTAGAATGTTGACCAAGGTTTTACGAGAGTAACTATTGCAAACCAGTAGTCATTTCAAAGTGTCAATACTGGGATGCCTGGGTGGCTCAGTTGGTTAAGCTGTTGCCTTCAACTTAAGTCATGATCCCAGGTCCCACATCGGGCTCCCTGCTCAGCAGAGAGCCTGCCTGCTTCTCTCTCTGCTGCTCTTCCAGCTTATGTGCTTTCCCTCTGACAAATAAATAAAATTAAAAAACACACACACACATACGAAGTGTCAATGCTTTTAAAATAAATTGTTCCTAGAAAATGGAATTCTTTTTCATAAAGATTGCTTTTTGTATTCAAAGAAATATGGCATTCATAGGATACATTCAGTCCTATTTGTGGAATCTACATGTACTTGAACAAAAATAGTTTTTTCTTAAGTAATCCAACATATTCTGATGACAAAGGTATCCATTAACTGAAAATATGTCAGTATCTGGTCAAAGCCCATTAAATGGTCTAGCAGCTGCAAGGCAGAAGTGCCCCCCTGCAGATCCAAAGTCACTGGGTAAGGCTTAGTAAGGGAGAGTCATTAGAACAGTTCTTCATTCTTAGACACAGCATTTAATCTCTCTGAGCCTCCATTCTCTCATCTCTATGTGGGGATCCTAGTGGCCTACATCACAAGGTTTCTATGAGTTACACACATGAGAGCCTAAGTTATCTCCCACAGTCCCTGACATCCAGTAGGTGATAAACAAATACGGAGTATAAGCTGTGTCTGAAAGACACAAAAAATCCCAGACTCCAGGTTGAACTTAAGGGACTCATTTAACCTTTATCTTACAGACTTTGGATGACAGAATTTTCCTCGGAATCCTTTCTCCCTTTGAAACTCATCCATTAAAATTTAATTTAGACTTTCTCAACCACAGTGTGTATGCCTATAGTATACAATTTTGTTTTGCCTATGGGATACGCTGTTTCGGGGGTGCCTATAGATTATGCCTTTTTTTTTTTAACACATTACACGTTAGCATTAATTTATCTTCTACTTCCTGGTCCCTAATTTTATATCTTATAATTTGCCCAGCCTAATACCTGTTAACACTATGTTACTGGTTCCTATGACTTTGCTTCATGCTACTTGCTCCATCCTTTATGTGACACTAAGCAGTACACAACTTAAGTCCAAATTCTCACAGAACTTGCATTCTATTTGAAGAAGACAATGAATAAATACATAAAACATAGACCATTTCATGTGATAGTGTTAAGAAATATAAATAACAGTCATGGGATAGAGAGTGGTCAAAGGCATTGTTTTGGAAGAAATGGGAATGAGGGAAATTGTTTCAGCTAATATTTACAAATGTGAGTGAAATGAGGAGACAGTCTTTAGCGGCCCCAGCAGATGAGTGTCTCAGGCAAGAGAAGAGTCCAGGGGACAGCTAGCTCTGAGGGAAGAGTATGCAGGCTGCCAGTGTGGCTGGAGCAGAAAATGAGAAGGGAGGGTGACAGGAAGTGAGGGAAGAGAGATCCAAAAGGCATTAAGTGAGATGTGAAGCTACTAAGAGAGCTTGGGGAGAAGAGGTAGCTGATACAACCCACAACTTAAAAGAATCTCTGCTAGCCCCTATGAGAAGGAGAGGCTATAGTTCTGTTAGATGGAAGCAGAGAGACCAGGTAAGACCGTGTTGCAGGAGTCCTGGTGGGAGGTGGCATGAGATCGGCCCTGAGTCAGGGACGACTCCAGCATCTGAGGCCTGGACAGACCTTACTCACAAAGAGGAGATCCCAGGGATATACAAGCCCTGAAATTGCAGTAAATTCTCAATCCCTTTCCTCCATTTTTGTCATCCGCCTGACATAGCACCTCAACTTACAAAATTCATACTATAGGAGAGGGGGAGATAGAGATGAAAGTAGGTGTAATCAAATAAACCATTAACAGATTCTTTAGTGCAACCTATGCCTACCCTCAATAATACCAATAGTTAAATTATCAGATTGAGAACGATAGAAATTGTCTACTCTTCCCACTGATGGTGTTATAGAAGACTCTGATTAGATGGTCAGAAGCCTAAGGCCTATTCATTTAGAAGGTAGTCTATTAATTTCCTGGGAATGAACAGAGCTGTCCTATTTCAGAAAGAATGTTCTGCAGAGTTTAGGTGAGTAAGTGAGAAATCTAAAGCATTTTGAGTTTTTTGTCATTCTTTTCCTCAGACTATTCAATTTGGGTTTTAAATAATTCCCTAGAGTTACTCTGTTTTACCTAGGAAGGTCAGTATAGTACAGCGTAATTTAGACCAGTGGATTCTGGAAACAGAGTGCCTAAGTTCAAAACCCTGTCTGCCACTTCCTGCCACCTGCTGCCCTGGGCACTGAATAAACTCTTATATACCTGAGCCCCACGTTTCTCATCATGAAAATGAGAACAGTAGTAGCACCTCTAAGTAATTTCAAAGCACATACCCTAGGTCCTTTCTCAATAAAACTGCTCAAAAAAATGTTAGATATTATGAATTTTTCAGTTTGATTTCTAATTACTAGGAAAAACAAACCAAAAAAAGCCAGTAGTTGTTAACTAAAGAGTTTCTGTCTCCTCTTCCACCTTCAGCCCATGTGAGCCTGCAGGTGTGCCCAGGGTAAGTACTGCTTAAACAAACAATTTGCATAAAATCATCTGTGCCTCTTCAAACTTGTACAGATATTCAGTTTGAGCTCTATTCAGATTCTGAGCTCAAGTTCCTGCCAATTTTATGGTATCAAAACGGGCTTGCTATCTTGGTTAGAAACCTCATAAAATGATCTGTCACAGAGATGCTTACCCTCAAAGGAAGATACAGATGCATTATTTGAAATCCAGGATACCCAAATTATTTCCATTTTGCATTTGGAAATCTGAGTTAGGCAAAGTGCTTCCATGTTTATCATACTTCCGCGGCTGGTGGTAGAAGTAGCCACAACTCTAATCCAATCTCTGACCTGCCTTCTCAACAAGACAGACATTATGGTGCAATAGGAAATTCCCCACATAACCCAGCTTCCTGGGATCCAGGCAACAACAGATGCTTTGCATTTGAGTGACTCCTGCATACTGCCTCCTGCATTCATCATCCCTATTCATTCTATGCCACACATTGAAATTCTGACTTGAATTGAAAAACCATGCTGATCTGCAAAGATTGCCTATTTTGTTGCATTTCACTGAAGTGATGATGATTCAATATACCTAATAGGCAAATTCTCTCAGAGCATCTTACTCCTCTGCGCATTTGCTACAGCCAATTTCCACTCTTCTCTTTCCTAGAGAAATACACCATTAGTAATTTAGTGTTCCCGTGGGACCTGAGGAATGAGTAATACTAATATTCATAACAGCACTAAATAAATGCATAAATGCAAAGATGGGTGGGAATCCTATTTAACTACAATCAGATTTTTCATTTCATGAGTTAACCAAGAACCCATGCCAGTCTGATGGAATTTGTTTTGGAAGACTTGTTTTAGACTTTGATATTTCCTATACCTTTTGAGGACATTTTGAATGATAAGAGCTATGAAAGAGAAATGATGAAAGTCTCAAAAGCAAAAGTGAGAACTCATGGCAGATTGAAAAAAATAAAGCATTTTTATTTATGGAGTTTTAATCAGTATATTCCTTTGGTACTCTTTGGGTGCAGGAAAATTCTACAGTGGGTTATTGCATATAGATTGAGGAATGTAAAATATTAACTAGTATAGTAAAGTAGCTGTTGTTCTTATTGACAGATCACAGCTTAATAAGGGTAGGATGCTGTCAGGGAAGTCTGTGGGGTTTTTTTGTTTGTTTGTTTCTTGTATTTTGTTTTGTAGTGAACAGGACTAGAAATGCAGAGACATGAAGCTAAGTACAGAAATCTCACAACCCTGGGCAAGTCTCTTGATGGATACTCCAGTAGACAATAAGAATTAAGCAGTGACTTTGTATTAAACATTGGGGTTGAGGGTTGAATGAAAAGATGAATAGGATGTAAGATGCTATCACAATGCACTAGAGAATAGTGACATGCACAATAACAATCGTGTGATGCAACAAACTTTGTGAACATCCTTAGAGCTAGCTCTTCATGGTCCCCTTCCAGGCAGATTGCACTTTCCACCCCCTATAAAATTACGCATGTCCATATAACTTCTTTAACAGAAGAGAAAGGAAAACAGTAACTTAGTCATTTCTAATGAGGAGCTTTAAAAGCCAGCTCATGATTTCCCATGTTCCTTTCCCTCTAATGTGGAATTCTGGAAATACATGTCAAGATAGGTTTCTATCATCCTCAGGCCCTGAGTGACCCTCATGAGCAAAGCCTGACTCACCCATCCATAAGACTTCATGAAAAAGAAACCTCAGCTGTTTTAACCTTCTGAGATTTTTGGCCTTGTTTCCATGGTACAATCTAGTCTACTCTAAAGGACAAACTATATTAGCAACATGGATCAGATAATGTGTACCAGGAGAGAAAGGTCAATTCAATCTGAGTTAGGGTAGAAGTCTTCGAGAAGTAATTACACTGTCCTACATCTTGAAGATTATGTGGCTTTAGATAGGCAGAGAAGACAAAGGACTTTGAGGAAGACAAAACAGTGGGCTGAAAAGTATAGAGTCTGAAAAGTACATGGTTGTCTAGGTAAGCTGTCTAATGAAGCTGGAGCTTAGTGTAGGGAATATGTGGTGATGAGACCAGAAGGGGTAGATTATGACTAGAGTATTTTTGGAATTTTCATTTTGATATAATTTTTAGTTATAGGAAATTTACAACAGTATAAACTATCTTCATGTATACTTTACCAGATCCATCAATCATTTCTATTTTTTTCTTTAGTTTTATCTCTTTCCTTATGTTTTCATGATAGATAAATTGATAGAGAGAATGTAGATATATATGTGTATGCTTATGTTTACATGTAAATCATTTATTCTAAACTATTTAAGAGTAAGTAATAGACAGTATTTTCCCTTATTTATTGCACAGTGAATTTACTAAAAATGAGGATAGCCTCCTATATAACCACAATGCAGTTATAAAACTCAGGAAATTTTATTGATAGAGTACCATTATCTAGTTATTAGGCCATATTCCAAGTCTTTCAGTTGTTCCAAGAATGACCTTTACAGCTATTTTTCTGATGGTCTAAGATCAAAATTGGGATCACATATCACTTTTAGTTGTAATGTGTTTTTTTTATTTATCTAGAAGAGTTTTCCAACCTTCTCTTGGCCTTTGCATTTTTGAATAGATAGTTGTTATTAATAATAGGTATATTATTCTGCCATAAGAAAGAAGAAAACCCTGCTATTTGCAAAAAGATGGGTGGACTCTAAGGGTATCAGACTAAGTGAGATAAATCAGACAAAGGCAAATACTGTATGATTTTACATATATGTGGAATCTTAAAAAAAGAAGAAGAAGAAGAAGAAGAAGAAGAAACAGATTGGTGGTTGCCAGTGACAAGGGATAAGGGATGGAACAATTGGATGAAGATGGTAAAAGATATACACTTTCAGTTATCATATGAGTACATCCTAGGGATATAAAGTGCAGTCGGGTGACTATAGTTAATAATATAGTATTATATATTTGAAAATTGCTTAAAAAGTAGACCTTAAAAGTTCTTCATCACAAAATAAGAAATTCCTAACTGTGTGTAGTGATGTTAACTGAAGTTTCTGTGATAATCAGTTTGCCATATATGTATGTATCACATCACTATATATATCTTCTGTTCACCTTAAACTAATACGGTGTTATATGTCAATCACAGCTCAGCAAAACCTGGGGGGAAACTTTTAGATCACCAACTCAGAGATACTGAGTATTGTTTATGCTGCAGTTTTTCTAGCCTACCAGTATTTTAATAAAAATTTAAGTTTAACATATTCTCCATGAAATAAAAAATCTGAATGATAACAATGTCATCCCTTTGCCTCATATTATCAGGAGTATTTATTCTTTACACAGAGAACAAAATGGTTTTCTTAAAGGTAAGACTATTATTCATTTAGAATTGGGGTGAAGGTATAATACACTGCAATATAAAAAAGCAATTTAGTCTAGTAAGATTGTTCCATCTTATTTAAATTTCAATAATGTGTTTTTATTAAATAATGAGAAAAAACGTGGTGAATGAAAAAATCATCAATAACCTCGTCCACTATTTTGGTTAAGGGAATTCAGAAACGTAATTTTCCATTAAAAATATAATGTTAACATCTGTCATCTGTATTTTAGCATGGGGCTCTATGGTGTTTAATGATTTACATCTAAAAAGAAGTTACTCTTTTTCAAACAGAAAACCAATATATGTTTTGTAATATAATTTAGAAAATATAAGAACTATAAAGAAGAAAATGAAAATCACCCATTCTCCCACTACTCTGAGAGAAATTTTGTTAATATTTCATGCATAGACAAAACCGGCTCATGCTCTGTAGGACCCAAGAGGTTCACATGCCTGGAAGCAACAAGTCAGGGGTAACGGTCACGAGTGCTGGGAATTTTGATCATCCAGAGAATATATCCCAACTGGAAAGGGGCCACACCTTCCCATCTCTAGGTCATTATGGCTTCCAGGTGGGTGAACATGGACTATTGCCCTATCTCCAGGATTTTAGGAAGGACCTAAAAATAAGGTCATTATAAAGTGAAAGTAGGGGGTACAGGAAAGATGTTGGAGTAGGAGGATCCTGAATTCATGTCATCCCACTGACATACCAAAGCAACAACCAGATGTATTGTAACAAACTTTGAAAACAACCTGAAGACTACCAGAACATAGCCAACACAGCTAGTCCTAGAGAGAAGGCCACAATTGGGGGGCAAAGACAGGGCTGAGAACCAAACTCCCTGAGAGACTAACCACAGATGGGAGGTATAGCACAAGCACAAAGGATCAAGAGGATCAGACCCCACAGCAGGTACCCCCAGCCCTGGAGACCCACACTGGAAACCTAAGTCCCCACAACATCTGTTTTTAAAAATCAGCAGGGCTTAACTCCAGAAGAGCCAGAGGGCTATAAGAAACTGACACTCTGCCTGTGAAAAGGCAGTAGACTAAGTAACTCAGCCTGAGATAGAACACAGAAGCAAAGGTTTTAAAATCATTTGAGGTATACCTGAAGGTGATTTATTGACCAATTTCAGAGTATGTGCTAGAGGAGAAAGGATCTGTGGGACATTTCTCTAGGAACAAAAGTGCTCATTCTGGTGTGAATGTTCTCGTCCTCCCCCAGTCTAGAGAGTCATATGCTTGCAGGAGCCAGTGCTAACCCTATCTATCATGCTAGCACTATGTGTCTTACCCCATTTATCCCCTACAGGTCCCACCCAAACTGCCAACCAGGCAGCTCCTATCCCCCCACACCTAGTACACAGCCGTGGTCAGGACCAGTGCTACAACAAATGACTCCTGCCCTGGTGGAGAGGGTAAGGGGAAGACAGCCCCGCATACCTCTATGCCCACAGTTCCTGTATCTTGACCCTTTAGCTGATTATGTGGGCAGCAACTCCTAACCTTCAGTACGTGTAGCTGTCACAGCTCTTATCTACAGAGCCAGGCTGAGTGACAACCTGCTCACCAGTCTGCCTAAGATCTTCATCTGGGCCTCTCAACAACATACAAACACAAACAAAAGCAAAAACAAAAACACTGTCCAGTATACGGGCAGGAGGTGATAGGGGTCATTACAGCAAGCTGGACTGCTGGAAAGCCCCACCTATCAGCATGTCCAGAGCAAATGTAATTTATCCATAAGAGAAGTGTACATGCAGCCCCTACAGGGGGTACAGGTGTGCCTGCTGCTTTAGACCATGGAGGGTTTACACTGAAAGGCACCACAGTACTTCTTCTACACAAGGCCACCCAGCTTTCAAAACCAGGTGATGCAGCTGACCTACCTAAAACAGAGATTCAAACACACGGAGTTACACCAAATGAAGAGACAGAGGAATATGTCCTAAACACCATAAAATAAAAGAAAATGGGCTAAACAATAAGGAGATAAGCAATCTACCTGATGATAAAGATTTCTTAAAGATAACTTAAAGTTATGCTCATAAAGATACTCACTGGAATTAAGAGTCGATGAGCTCACTGAAAACTTTAAAAGATAAAAAAAATAAAAACAGAGCTGAGAAATACAATAATTGGAATGAAAAGTACACTAGAGGGAATCCACAAGAGATTAGAAGATGCAAAAGAAGGTATTAGGGATCTGGAAGACAGGGTAATGGGAAGGAACCAAGTTAAATAGCAAAAAGAAAAAAGAACAATAAAAAATGAGAGTACGTTCAGAGACCTCAACAACATTATCTAGCATAACAACATTCACATTATAGGGATTCCAGAAGGAAAAGAGAGGTGGAGGGTGGGAGGCAGGAAACTTATTTTAAGGAACAATAACAAAACTTGCTTAATCAGAAAATTTCCCTAATCTCTAGGCAAGGTAAAGGACAACTATGACTAGGAATCACAGTGAATGCCAAAAAAGATTGACCCAAGGAAATCCACACCAAGACACATAATGACTAAAATGTCTAAGACTAAAGATGAAAAAAGAATCTTTAAAGTAGCAAGAGAAAAGAAAATAGTTACTTACAGGGAACCACATAAGCCTATTAGTTGAGTTTATAGCAGAAACTTACAGGCCAGAGGGAGTAGTGTGATATAGTCAAAGTGCTGAAAAGAAAAAAACCTAAAACCAAAAACATTCTACCCAGAAAGGTTATCATTCAGAATTGATGGAGAGATAAATAGTTTCCCAAACAAACCAAATGAAAGGAGTTCATTACTGAACTAGTTCATTACTGAGCTTTAAAGAAATGTTAAAGGAAACTTCTAAGTGGAAAGAAATGATCATAACTCTAAGAAAACTATAAAAGGTAAAAACTTCACTGGTAAAAGCAAACATTAGGTAAACAAGGTAGACTGATAAAACACAAAAGTAGTAAAATCAATTATGTGTACAAAAAAATTAGTCAAGGAATATACAAAATAAACAGATGCAAAACATCTTGTACATAAAATATGGAAGGGGGAGTAAATACATAGTGGTTTTAGAATGTGTTCAAATTTAAGCGACCATCAATTTAATATATACTGCTAGATACAAAGAATTTATCAGTGGCACTGGTGGTAACCAAAATTCCAAAACCTATAACATATATATAAAAATTCAAGAGAAAGGAATCTAAGTATAACAGTAAAAAAAAAAAAAAAAAAAAAAAAAAAAAAAAAAAAAAAAAAAAAAAAAAAAAAAAAAAAAAAAAAAAAAAAAAAAAAAAAAAAAAAAAAAAAAAAAAAAAAAAAAAAAAAAAAAAAAAAAGGAATCCAAGTATAACAAGGGAAGAGAACAACAGAAGAAGAAACAAAAAGAGAATACCCCCCAAAAAACAAAAAAAAAACCAAAAAAAGCAGAAAGCAATGAACAAAATGGCAATAAATAGAGACTTATCAATAATGACTTTAAATGTAAATGGACTAAATGTTCCAGTCAAAAATCACAGCTTAGATAAATGGATAGGAAAACAAGATCCATCTATTTACTGCTCTAAAGACAACTGCTTCAGACCCAAAGACATATACAGACTGAAAGTAAAGAAATGGAAGAAGATATTACATGCAAATGGAAATGAAAATAATATAGAAGGCTAGGGTAGCAAGAAATATATCAGATATAGACTTTAAAGCCAAGGCTTTAATAAGAGACAAATAAGGACATTACATAATGATAAGGGGATCAAGCCAACAAGAGAATGTAATAGCTGTAAATATCCATAGACTCAACATAGAAGCATGTAAATATACAAAGCAAATATTAACATACATAAAGGGAAAAGGTGACAGTAATACAATAATAGAAGGGCACTTTAATACCCATTTACATCAATGGATAGATCAGACAGAATATCAATAAGGACACAGTGGCTTTGAACAACACACTGTCTATATGGACTTTTCTATATTCATATTTACATTTATATAATATCCCCACCCCCCCAAAAAGAATACACATTCTCTTCAGGAGCACATGAAAAATTCTCCAGGACAGATCATGTATTAGGCCACAAAACAGGTCCAAATATAAGAAGACCAAACATATATGATGCATCTTTTCCAAACCACAACATTATGAAACTAGAAATCAACTACAAGAAAAAAAAACTTGAAATTAAAAACCCAAACACATGTAAACAACATGCTAATAAATAATCAGTGCATCAACAAAGAGAAAATTACAAAACATATGGAGACAAATGAAAATTGAAATAAAAAAAGAACCATATCCTTAGGATGCCACAAAAACAGTTCTAAGAGGTACTATAGGCCCACACTAAGAAAAAAGAAAAATCTCCAGTAAACAACCTAAACTTACAGCTAACAGAGCTAGAAAAAGACAAACAAAGCCCAAAGTTAGAAGGAAGGAAATAATAAAGGTCAGAGACTTTACAAAAATAGACTTTAGAAATAGAGACCAAAAAATGAAAAATATCAATTAAACCAAAAACTGCTTCCTTGAAAAGATAAACAAAATTAATAAACTTTTAACCAGACTCATCAAGGAAAAAAAAAAGAAAGAACTCAAAGAAAAAATAAGAAACAAAACTGGACAAATTTCAACTGATACTATAGAAAAAAAAAGGATTGTAAGAGAATATTATGAAAATGATATGCCTACAACGTAGACAACTTAGAAGAAATGGTGAAATTCCTGGAACCATGCAATCTTCCAAACCTCAATCAGGAAGAAATAGAAAACATGAGCAGACCTATTACTAGTTATTACAAAACTGATAACCAAAAACTCCCAACAAATAAAAGTACAGGACCAAGTAACTTCAGAGGCGAATTTTGTCAAATATTTAAATAAAAGTTAATACCTATCCTTTTCAAATTAGTCCAAAACCATAGAAAAGGAAAGAAATCGTCCAGATTCATTCTATGACATAGTCAGCTACTAAAAAAGAAAACTATAGGCAAGTATCTCTGGTGAACATAAATGTAAAAATCTCAACAAAATATTAACAAAATGAATTCAGCAACACATTAAAAGGATCATTTACCCCATTCAAGTGGGATTTATTTCAAGGATTCAAGCATGGTTCAGTATCAACAAATCAATCTGTGTCATATATCACATTATCAGAAAAAGAATAAAATATATGATAATCTTAATGGGTGCAGAAAAAGCATTTGAAAAAATCCAATACTGTTCATTGTAAAAATCTCAACAATGTGGGTATAGGGGAATATACTGCAACATAATAAAGCCCATATATAAAAACCTAGAGCTAGTATGATCATCAGTGGTAGGAAATGAAAGCTTTTCTCTAAGATCAGGACAAAACAAGGATGACCACTCTCACCACTTTTATTCAACATAATACTGGAAGTCCTTTCCATAACAATCAGACAACAGGGAAAAAAGCATTCAAATCAGTAAGGAAAAAGTAAAATGTTTACTATTTGCTGATGACATAATGCTCTACAAAGAAAACCCAAAGATTCCACCAAAAAACTATTCTGATTAATGAATTCAGTAAATCTGGAGAATACAAAAATAGCTGTGGCATATCTATATACTAAAAGCAAAGTAGTAGGAAAAAGAAATTAAGAAAACAATCCCACTTACGATTGCACCAGAAAGAATGAAATACCTAGGAATAATTTTTTTTTTAAGATTTATTCATTTATTTGAGAGAGAGAGAGAGCAAACAAGCACATGAGTTGGAGAGGGGAAAGAAAGGGAGAGTGAAGGGAAGGGCAAAAGGCGAAGGAGAGAGAGAATCCTCAAGCTGCTGAATGTGGAGTCCAACACATGGCTTGATCCCAGAACCTTGAGATCATGACCTGAGCTGAAGTCAAGAGCTGGCCACTTGACCAACTGAGCCACCCAGGAGGCCTCCTAGAAACAAACCAAGTAGATGAAAGGCCAATACTCTGAAAACTATGACACCAAGGAAAGAAACCGAAGTCAACAGTAACAAATGGAAAGATGGACCATGCTCACAGACTGGAAGAACTAGTATTGTTAAAATGTCCATACTACTCAAAACAATCTATAGGTCCACTGCAATCTCTATCAAAATACCATTAGCATTTTTTTCAGAGCTAGAACAAATAATCCTAAAATGTATATGAAAACAAAAATGACCTCATATATAAAAGTAATCTTGAGAAAGAAGAACAAAACTGAGAAGTAGCATAATTCCATATTTCAAAGCTATAGTAATCCAAACAGTATGGTACAGACACAAAAACAGATACATAGATCACTAGAAGAGTCCAGAAGTGAACCCAACTTTACATGGTCAATTAACTTATGAAAAAGAAGGAAGATTATACAATAGCACAAAGAGCATCTATTTGATAAATGGTGTTGGGAAAACTGGGCAACTACATGCAAAAGAAGGAACCTAGATCAATTTCTTTCACCAAACATGAAAATAAACCCCAAATGTATTACAGACCTAAATGTTAGACCTGAAACCATAACATTCCTAGAAGAAAACAGGCAGTAACCTTTTAGACATTGGCATTAGCAGCATATTTACAAATGTGTCTCCTCAGGCAGGAGAAACAGAGCAAAAATAAACCATGGGGACTACACCAAAATTAAAAGGTTTTGTAAAACAAAGGAAACAATCTATGAAATGAAAAAACAACCTACTGTCTGGACAAATATATTTGCAAATCATCTGACAGGAGGCTAATATCCAAAATATATAAAGAACTCATACAACTCAATATCAAGAAAACTAAAAATACTATTTTCAAATGGGGAGAGAAAGGGTGCCTGGGTGGCTCAGTTAGTATTAAGTGGCTGCCTTCAGCACAGGTCATGATCTCACAGTCGTGGGATCGAGCCCCACATCAGGTTATCCACTTTCGGCTTAGCAGGGACTCTATTTCTCCCTTTCCCTGCCACTCCCCCTGCTTGTGTTCACACTCTCTGTCAAACAAATAAGTAAAATCTTTAAAAGATAAAATAAAATGGGGGGAGGATATGAATAGACATTTTTCCAAGGAAGATATATAGATAGTCAACAGGCACATGAAAAGAATCTCAACATTACCAATCAGGAAAATGTACATCAAAATTACAATGTGACATCACTTCTATCAGTCAAAATGGGAAGTATCAAAACGACAAGAAATAACAATTATTGGCAAGGATGTGGAGAAAAGGGACTGTTCACGCATGGCTGATGGGAATGTAAATTTGTGTAGCCACTCTAGAAAATAGTACTGAGGTTTCTCAAAAAATTAAAAATAGAAGTACCATAAAACCCTGTAATTTTACTACTGGGTATTTATCCAAAGAAAACAAAAGCAGTAATTCAAAAAGCTATAAGCACCCCTATATTTATTGCGGCATTATTTACAACAGTCCAGAAATGAGAGCAACCTAAGTTGTCCATCAAAAAATGAAGAAAATATGATACATATATACAATCAAATACTACTCGAAAAATAATGACATCTCACCATTTGTGACAGCATAGATGAAACTAGAAGGTATTATGTTAAGTAAGTCAATCATCCAGGCAAAGAAATACCATATTATTTCACTTATATGTAGAATCTGAAAGGCAAGACACTTGAAGAGATAAAGAGAAAGAGACTGATCAATACAGAGAACAAACTGTGCACTGCCACAAGGAAGGGATGGGTGGAATGGGCAGAAGAGGTAAAGGGGATTAAGAAATACAAACTTCTAGAGACACCTGGGTGGCACAGTAGGCTAACCGTCTGACTCCTGGTTTCGGCTCAGGTTATGATCTCAAGGTCCTGGGACTGAGCCCTGCATGGAGCCCTGCATTGGACTCTATGCTCAGCTGGGAGTCAGCTTTAGTTAATTTCCCCTTCTCCCTCTGCCCCTCCTGCTTGTGCTCCTCTCTCCCTCTAAAATTAATAAATAAATTAAAAGAAAACAAAAACTTCCAGTCATAAAATCAGTCACAGGGATGAAAATTGTGGCATAAGGAATACAGTCAAAGCATTATGTGTTGACAAGTGGTCACTATAATTGTCATGAACAACAATGAGTAACGTACAGAATTATTAAATCACTATGTTGTATGCCTGAACCATATGGAAATGCATTAAATAGAATAAATAGGGAAATTATAATATTTGGATATATTAAAGTATGAAATCAAATATCCTGATTTTTAAATTTTGGCAACTACTTTAAAAAATTACCAATATGCTGCCAAATCTAAAGCTATAGGTCATATTCCACCAAAGAGTCCTTTTTACCTCCTCTACATTGCTCTTTCATTTCCTATATTTTTCACTTAATTTTACCAACTGAGCATTTCCCTCATATCATTAGTCTTTATAAATATAAACATTAGTTTTAATGGCAATATAGACTTAATCATAACCATATGTCTTTATGCTTATTATGCTCTATTCTTAATATTTGGGCATTACGTTAGGTTTTTTTGTTATTATCCTTATTAATGCTGTGATGAGCATTGTTGTATAGTAACCTTTGTGTACAGCTATATATCTGTCATTGATTCCTATAAATGGTTTTACTGGTTCCAAACAGGGACATTTTTAAGGTACATATAACTAAACCACTTTCAAAATTGTTGTACCAATTTTTATTCCCACTAGCAATGTTTAAGAACACCTTATCTACGGCAGTTTTACCACTATTTTGTATTTTCCTTTAATTTTAGAAGTTGAACATGGGGAAGTGGTGTTATAACAGCATTTTTTTTTAATTTAGTATTTTGGGATTAGGCTTCAGCAACATTTTCCTTTTTCCTGAAATTGCCATTTCATAATCCAAATAATAGCAATTTATGAGGTAAACCATTATCTAGATAAAACAGTGGTTCATTAATAATTACATTACCATGAACAAAGTAAAAGTCACCTTGCTAGAATATAGTTTAATGCTCACATATTTTCCATTTCTTTCATTTATTCAGCTTTGGGGACTGATTAAGCCAAGAAACAGCCACAGAAAACTGCTATGTGTTTGAAGAATAAATGACAATGCATATTTCAAAGTGTAAATATCTCTTGCTTTGCAGGGCCAATGCATTTCAGCAAAATTGGCTATAAAGTGAATTGGGTTTCCCTACAGACTTTTGATATAAAATCAGCAATATGTTGTTTTAGCAAGAAAAAAAAATGACTAACTTGAGTAATAAAAATAGTTTCAGAATAAATAAAGATTACCAGGTTGGGAGATATTACATGGACTCATCAATAGAGTCAATAGATATGTGAGAGCCTACAGGGTCCCAGAAACCTGCCAAAACTAAGGATAGAGCAGACAGAGACTGAAACAAAATGCCATATCTTATAGTACTTTCCAAAGTTGGAGTTCATGCTTTGCTTGAAGCATTTATTTCCCATGCTTAGGGCCTACTTTGGTGTTACTTTGTCCCTAGTTTCCCAGACGAGTTGCCTTCCTCTTATGTTTTGATTGTTTATGAAACATATAACAATCAAAATGCAATCTTGGAGTTTGCAGGTAGGTGTCAGGATGTATCATATACTCCTTTTTAAGATGGAGATGTTGGTTTCATGATGCACTTTACCAGTTTTATACATTTTGGTTTTGCTCAAGTGAATTTTCTTAAAATGAAGAACACTTTATCTTAATTAGGAAGTTACTCATAATGTTTCCATGTTCACAAAAGTACTTCTCAAATACCTATTAGTGCAAGACACTGAAGATGTTGGTATCTTTTTTTTTTTTTTAAAGATTTTATTTATTTGACAGAGAGAAACGTAGCCAGAGAGGGAACACAAGCAGGGGGGGTGAGAGAGGGAGAAGCAGGCTTCCTGCCGAGCAGAGAGCCTGATGTGGGACTCGATCACAGGTCTCCAGGATCATGACCTGAGCCGAAGGCAGTTGCTTAACCAACTGAGCCACCCAGGCGCCCCAGATGTTGGTATCTTGACTGTGATAGTCAAGCATATACAGACACCACCGTTATGGGATTTGCATTTTATCATGGGATTCAGGCAAAAAAAAAAAAAAGGAGCAAACTAATTAATTGCATGTTACTGTATTAAGTGCTGTAAAGAGTGTATTTACTTCAGGCAGAATGATCAGGAAAAGCATCTCTAAGAATATTAAGTTTTATCTGGGAGTCTCACATGTGAAGATTTAGGTAATGGTGTTCTAAGCAGAGAAAATAGCAAGTACATAGGTCCTAAGACAGAAGGAAAAGAAAAAACACCTTATTTGAAAAACAAAGGAGACAAGTGTGACTGGAGTTTATTGGCAAAGGAAGAGAGACACAGGATATATGTCAAGATATTAACACGAAGGCCAGATCTTTTAGGACCTTGTAGATGATAGTAAAGAATTTAGATTTATTCTAAAGGCAATGAGAAACTGTACGACGGTGTACTACAAAAAGGCTGCACAAAAATTGGATGGTATTTAGAGTGCATAATACTAGTTTCCCCAGACTAGTACAGTGACAGAGGGTAACTTTCACTATTTGTAGTATTCGAAAGGGTGTTTTACAATACAGACTATCTAACACTAAGATTGAGAAAAAAAAATAGATGTTATAATTGTACAAAAAACCCAAAGAACATATGCATAAGTAACATGACTCTTTGAGAAGAACTTGTAACTCTAACTCTTCTAGGGAGAGAAGTTCACCACACAAGCATGCAGATGCCCCAGAACATAAGCCCTGGAATGGTGTGAGTCTATTGCAGATTGTAATGGTTAAGGAAATTCTGATGTGAAAATGTAATTGAAAGAGGCCCAAACAAAATAAGGGAGGGAAGACACTGCAGTCCTACAAGAAATGTATGGCATCTTCTCTGAGATAGATAACATATTAAGCCATTAAACAAATCTCAATACATTTAAGAAAACTGAAAACATATTAAGCATCTTGTCCCACCTAACACTATGAAACTAGACATTAATTATAACAACAACAAAAACCTAAAAAAAACAAAGACATGTGGCAACTAAACACCCTGCTACTAAATAACCAATAGGTCAATGAGGAGTCCAAGAGGAAATTTAAAAATACATAGACACAGATAAAAATGGAAACAAACCAAATCAGAATCTTTGAGCTGCAGCAAAAGGAGTTCTAAAGAGGTAAGTCTGTAGCAATACAGGCCTACCTCAAGAAAAATAAGCATCTCAAGTAAACAATCTAACCCTATACCTTGAGGAACTAGAAAAAACAAATAAAGCCTAAAGTTAGTAGAAGGAAGGGAATAATAAAGATCAGAAAAGAAATAAATAACACAGAGACCAAAAACAAAAAGAAAAAAGCAAAAGAAAATATCTGTGAAACTAGGAGAGGGTTCTTTGAAAACTGATAAACGTTTAGCAAGACTCAAGAAAAACAGGCACTCAAATAAAATAAAAAATGAAAAAGAAGTTATAACCAACACCACATAAATACAAAGGATTTCAAACTACTGTAAAAATCTTACACCAAACAACTGGACAACCTAAAAGAAATGTTGAAATTCCTAGAAATATGTTTTCTTCCAAAACTAAATCAGGAAGAAATAAAAAAATTTAACAGATCAGTTCCTAGTAACAAAATTGAATTGGTAATCAAAAACCTCTTAACAAACAGAGGTCCAGGACCAAAAGGCCTCAAAATAAATTTTGCCAAACATTTCAAGAAGAATTAATGCTTATCCTTTTCATGCTATTCCAAAAGAGAGAAGAGGAAGGAATTTGTTCTATTGGGCCAGCATTACCCTGACAGGAAAACCAGACAAAGGCACTAGAAAGGAAGGACATAGTACTGAAGTCCCAGCTGCAACAATCAAACCAAAAAAAGAAATAAAAGGTATCCAAATTGGTAAGAAAGGAGTATAACTTCACTATTTGCAAATGGCATGATATATGTTGCATTTCTATACAATAATAATAAAGTAGCAGAAAGAGAAATTAAGAAAATAATCACATTTACAATTGCAGCAGAAAGAATAAAATGCAGAGGAAAAAAATTAACCAAGGAGATGAAAGACCTTTACTCTGAAAACTCTAAAACATTAATTAAACAAATTGGAAACAACACAAACAAATGGAAAGTATACCATGCTCATAGAATGGAAAAATTATTACTGGTAAAACTGCCATACTACCCAAAGCAATCTACAAATTCAATGCAACCCCTATCAAAACACCAATAGTATATTTTACAGAATAAGAACAAGTAATCCAAAAATCTCAATGGAAACACAAAAGACACCAAACAGCCAAAGTAATCTTGAGAAAAAGGAACAAAGCTACACAACTCTACATTATAAACCATATGACAAAGCTATGATAATTCAAGCAGTATGCTACTGGCACAACAACAGATACACAGATCAATGAAACAGAATACGTAGACCAGAAATAAGAAGCCCATGCTTGTGTGGTCAATTAATCTATGACAAAAGGGGCATGGTGAAAAACAAGTCTCTTCAACAAATGGTAATCGAAAAACTGGACAGCTACATGCAAAAAAAAAAAAAAAAATGCAATGGACTTCTTTTTTCTACCATACAAAAAATAAACTCAAAATGTATTAAAAACTTATAAGTGAGACCTGAATCTTTAAAATTCCTAGAAGAAAATATTAGACAGTAATCTCTTAGACATTGGTCTTGGCAACATACTTATGGATATGTCTCTTCAGGGAAGGGGAGAAAAAGCAAAAATAAACTATTAGGTCTACACCAAAATAAGAGCATTCTGCACAGTGAAGGAAACCAGCCACAAAACAAAAAGACCACCTAGTTAATGGGAGAAGATATTTGCAAATGATTTATATGGTAAGGGGTTAATATCCCAACTGTATAAAGAACTTAGACAACTCAACACCAAAAGCCCCCACAAATAATCCAATTAAAACATGGCCAGAGGGGCTCCTGGGTGGCTCAGTGGGTTAAAGCCTCTGCTTTCAGCTCAGGTCATGATCTCAGGGTCCTGGGATCGAGGCCCGCATCAGGCTCTCTGCTCAGCAGGGAGCCTGCTTCCTCCTCTCTGCCTACTTGTGATCTCTCTCTGTGTCAAATAAATAAATAAAATCTTTAAAAAAAATGGCCAGAGGACTTGAATAGACATTTCTGCAAACACAGATTTCCAGGAGACACATGAAAAGATGCGCAGTATTACTAATTGTCAAGGAAATGCAATTCAAAACACCAAAGACTTGTCACCTCACATCAGTCAGAATGGCTGACATTGAAAAGACAAGAAATAATAAATGTTAGTGAAAATGTGGGGGGAAAAAAGGAATTCTCATGCACTACTAGTGAGACTGTTAAGTAGTACAGCCACCATGGAATACAGTATGGAGTGTCCTCAAAAAATTAAAGAGAGAAATACAATATGACCTAGTAATTCCACTCCTGGTATTCATCCAAGGATAACAAAAACACTAATTCAAGAAAATATATGCACACCTATGTTTATTGCAGCATTATGTATAACGGCCATGATATAGAAGCAAACTAAGTGTCTATCAAGAGATGAATAAAGAAAATGTAATGTGTACATTACATATATAAACACACATACACACATTGTGTATATATATTTATGTCTATATATTTATATTTATATAAGCACAATGAAATATTACTCATAAAAAAGAATGAAATTTTGCCATTTGCAACAAGGGTAGAGCTAGAGGGTATTACACTGAATGAAACCAAAAAAGACATTCCAAATAGTTTTACTTATATAAGGAATCTAAAAAAGAACAAATAAACAGAAAACAGAAATAGACTCACAATACAGAGTACAGACTAGTAGTTGCCAAAGGGGAAGGAAGAGGAGTGGGGGGGGGGTGGATGAGTGAAACAGGTAAAAGATTAAAGAGGTACAATATGTAAGTCATGGGGATGAAAAGTACAGCATAAGAGATAGAATCTATAATATTTTAATAACTTTGTATGATGATACACTTACTGTGGTGAGCTTTCATAATGTATAGAATTGTCACATCACTAAACTGTACACCTGAAACTAATATTGTGCATCAACTATACTCAGTAAAAAATTCTTTAAAAAACTGATTAACCTCAAATCCTAAGTGATCTTTAACTTTGTATGGTCCTTAATTATTTCCATCTCCTGTATATCTGTAATGTTGTTGGTGTCAGCTTTTATAAATTAGTATTGTTTCAAATCTACTAATATTTTTTCTTCCAGAGAACACATTTAATGCATTGCTTTTTGTGATAAAGAAGCCAAACTTCTTAATCTCAAGTAGCAAGAGATGGGGCACATTTGTGGAGAACAACTATCCAATCATAATAACTAATCCTGGGGCCAGTGAAAAGGACATGAGCTGCTTCAGAAATTTAAAGAGGTGTATTTACACGTACATTGAAAGATTTCAGTAAAAATGCTTCTCATCCTAATCCTTTATCTACATTCTGTGTAGGATCAGGGATTTTATACTTGGAGGAAATAATCAAGAAACTTAAAATAAAAGACATTTCTGTGGGTCCATATCCCCAAGAATAACCACCATATGACTTCAAAGTAGCCAACACATGAGTCCAGACTGGAAGAAGACAGCTGAACTTAATTTTATATGGCATTTCCTATGGTATTATATTTGCTTGTGCCAAATGGATATGGACATTTTTAGCTCAAATTTTCAGTGGTTTGTTTTTTCATCTTCTCTGTGCTGTGATGCACAATTTCATCTGCTCACACCTGCATAACCACCAGTTTGGCTGGGTAGAAAACTGCCATGGCTCCCATTACCACATGGGGCTGCAGTACTAAATCCTTAAGGGGCCAGTTGCTTCCAAAGAAAGCAAAAGATTCATCAGGATTTAGAGTACCTTTATGATTGCCTAGTACAAATGAAAACCCCTTTGTTCTGTTTACGCCAACATTTCTTCTCCAATTCTTTCACTAGAACCTTTTCTCCTTATTAGACATACTACTTAACTGATAACTTTCACTAGTACTGTTGGCCTTCATGATTTGAAAAATTTCTCAAAAGAATGATTTCTGGGAAAAAAATATCCACAACTGAGAGATCTTTTGTAGATCTTGATGAGGGACTTCAAATACTCTGAAAATCCATATTTAGTCCCTAATTTAAGTTTGCTTTAAAACTAGCCCTTTAATTTTTATCTTCAGCTATGAATACAAAAGAGACAGCATCTCTGGTCCCAGTGACATAGAGGTTCATGACAAGAGCCTTTATCTGCCTCTATGGATCTAACATCTCCAACAGCCCCACTGGAAAAAAATTGAGTCAAATTTGTGTTTATTAAACAGAAATGTACCCCCTAAATCAGAATCACATTCTGGATAACAGAGACATGCATGTATTCATTCATGAACACAAATAGGTTTCAAGGTGGATATAAAAATATCTTTTTTAATGAATCTAATGGTATAATAATAAAGTCTGACAATTGAGAAATCACACAAATATATAAAAAGTTCCAACTGTGACAGGCACTTCCCAGTAAGTTACAGGGATACTGAGAATACGTAACAGTGAGATCTAAACTAGACTGTGAGTGGATAAAGGTTTACATCCAAATGTGAGTACTGTCTGAGAAGTAAAAATATATAAGAGTTAAACAAGGAAGATTAGGATGGTTGGAGAGCATAGTTTACTATGGCAAGAGGTATGATATGCTGAGAGAAAGCAAGAAGACTGGAATAAAAAAAAAAAGATGAAGGGGAGAAAACTGACAAAGGATGAATGTGGAAAGGTAGACAGAGCCTGTCTCCTAATGTAATAGCAATAACTTTTATTTGAATTCTATTTCTATGCCAGTTATCATTTTGAATACTTTATTTGTATTTACCCATTTAACACAACAACCTAATAAAGGAGGTGTGTTAAGATCCCCATCTAGCTGGGTGATGGAACATAGTCCAGAGAGGTTAGAGGTCAGCTAGTAAGAGGCTGAGCCAAGATTTAAAGCCAGGCAGGCTGTCTCCAGATTCAACACTCTTCATCACTATTCTACATTGCCTCTCCACATTAGAAAAAGATTAAAGGGTACTAAGTGTGTGGCCTGCTCTAAATTGTTCAACCTTTCTGTATTGGTGGCACCACAATGGCCTAATCCATGAAAAACACAATTTATGGCAGATTAAATGAGTTGATACACATGAAGCACATAACACAGTATCTGGCATATAATGAGTCCTATAAAGTGCCAAATAACAATGTTACGTGTTGGTATTATTATTCTGTTGGAAAGTGAAATAGAAACTATGTGTGTGTGGCATGGTTATATGTAAGTTTTTAAAAGCTCACTAGCTACAGTGAGAATACTGGATTGGAGGGAAGCCATATGTGGAACAAGAAGACCACTATTGAAGCTACTCAGCTGTCCAGGAGTGAAATAATGGTAGAGGGGCTGAGATGGAAAACTGAAGATGGAGAGAAATGAATGGACTGAAGAAACACCAAATCACCAAGATTTGCTGAGGACTGGTTACTGCAGATGGAAGTCAAGGTGTTGAGCCTGGTTTTCCAGGCTAGGCATGGTGCTTCCATCCACTGGGGTGGGGGTTATCAGTACAGGCTTGGGAGAAAAGATTTTAAGTTTGATCTTCAATCTGATGAGTTTAAGAACTTTTGACACATCCAAATAGAGATATGTTAATATTTGTTATTTCTATGCTGCTTCCTTACAAAACTAACTGTAAGCTACCTACAAGCTACAAATTTATCAGTCCTCTGTACCAGAAACTTCAGTAGAGATTTTACCTCACTTATTTCAATAAAAATCCAATTCCTCACAATTTACAGTCACATGTTCACTTCCCTGGAACCTCCGTAGCCAGCTTTACTTCTTAAAGATGTAAGAATATTACCAACCAAAGGGAAGGAGTCAGATAAGGTTCTTGGATATAACAATGAAGTCATGAACTCACAGAATGATAGAGTTTAAATAGGCAGTTTCAATAGTGATGAGTGTCATGAAGGGGGAATTGAGTATGTTGCAGGAGTATGGGTGGAAGGGGCTAGACTCATCATGGAGATGGGGACATCAGGAAAAGCCTCCTGGGGAAAGTGACACTTGATCTGGGACCTAAAAGACAAAGTAGCTCTTTGCCATGTGAAAGGGTTGGGGTAGGAGGAGAGAAGATGGTAGCCGGATCAGAAATAGCAGGCTGTGTATAGATTCTGATTCCACAGAGTTCTGGTTCCTGGCATGTCCAGGACTGAATGAAGGTCAGGTTGCAAACACAGAATAGAAACAAATAAATAAGTAAGCAAGCAAGCAAACAAACAAATAGGCACAAGTGAGAATAAAGAGTTAGGTAGGGGCTGGATCATCTCAGGACTTACAGCCACCTGAGAGACTTGAAACTTTTTCCTAATGACTGTTGTGGGGGCATGAAGCAAATAACTTCAAACATGTTAGGGACTTCCTCTGCCTATGGTAAATTATAGCTCTTTCTTGGCTTTCAGTTCTTCTGAAATATGCTAATTATACTAATAGCCTTCATGGAATAGAAAAAGATACAGAACTACAAATTCCTTGTGCCTATCTACCTACCTACCTACTCTCCTACCTACCTACCTACAATCTGCATGTTGCCATCGCTTTGTTTCAGGTTTTGTCTCTTCGATTTTGCTTTCCAAGAAATACCTCCAATCTCTGTGTGGCTTTTGGTCATTATCTCACTGCCAATCATACTCTCCTCTGTTCCACCTTCTATGTTCTTTTTTTTCTATAGTATGCAACAAAATTGGTGCTCACTGGAAATGCCCATTTTCATTCAAAAGAGGAAACTGCACACCTGTTATGAAAATTTTGTCCCAGATTAGTAAATCTGAGTCTACACTGGCAAATATGGCTTTAAAATTTTGGAAAAATGTTGCATTTCACTCAAATATCTGATGGAAGTCTATATTTGGCTAATACACAAATACACTTATAGTATATGCCTTGTTGTTATCCATCGGCCATGCCTAGAATCTCCATAGAGAGTTTTGTCAAAATGTAATCTGTCCTAAGCACAGCATCCTGCCTCTGACAGGAATTGAGCATGTGTCAGCATAAGCCATTAGACAATATACAATCACAGTTCAGAAATGAGCATTTCTGTTATTGAATGCTGCAAATGCACAGCCCTCAGATTCCTTTTTTCAATCATGAAAAATCCTACGAAGTATGCATGTTCAAATAATAGTGATAGAAATATGTTTAGGTTCCAGTTATTTACATAATTCTCCCTAAAAAATGAGCCCTATGAACTGAGGGCCTCTCCTTACATTTTCTCAAGTAGTAACATACTTCTGAATGCCTATATTCCCCATATTCCCACTTTGATAAAAAAGAAGACTAACTGCGGACCTTTATCTATGTAAGCCAAGACGGTGTGTCTTCGCCATGCTCCCTTTGCCACCAACCCCATAAACCCAAGAAGAACAGCGGATAAAACAAATGAAAATAGGGATATCCTTTTTAAGACATTTCTGAGTATCAAAATCAACATAGAAAGTCTAAGTTCTAGGACCTTTGATGGTTCTAATTAACTTGGAAGAATGTTCTGAAGTCACTCTCTTTAGCGTCGAGATTTCTTCCAAGGGCTCATCTTTGAAGGCTAGGACTTATCTCTGAATCTTCTTAGCAGCTTGTAATGTTCTTGCCATGACAATCCCTCATGAACCAAAAGTAAAAGGGAAAGAACCTGATCTGTAGTTAACTGTTGATGTTTACTAAAATGGACCTTGTTGATATTTTTAGCAGAATCCCTTTTTAGATTTTTTGTTTCAGGTTTTGTTCATTTTGGGTTTTTTTTAAGCTAAGGTTACTGAGTCAAATATGGAGACTCAGAGCATCACTCCACTTCAACAGAGCTCTGGAGTCTTCACATTACCTAAAACCAGATGCAGTGTTGATCATGGAGGAGGGTGAGCACATCTAGCAGTTTCCAGATACATAATAAAGGGGACAGACAGGATCCACCCCATCCTGATGGGATGCTGACAGGATATTACTGCAAAAGTGTGTTCAGCTCTAGTGGATCCTACACTTATGGTCACACATATGAGTTCCAATCTAAGAAGCAAGCTTAGCACTCTGTTTCCAGCCATGATTGAAAGCATAAGCTCTGCCACAGTGGAGCCTAGGAGCTGGTCTTGTACATGGAAAGTCAAGACTTGTTTTTCAAGCTTCCTCGGGGACTACGGTTCTCTTTTAGAAATATAAGCCAGCCTGGGGAAGACCAGTCTATATAAGACCCTAAAAGCTCCATCTTACTCCAGATTCAGTGTTTTGACCTACATAGCTTCCAGAGGGGCAAACCCAGTGCAGGACCATCATACCTTATTATCTGGCTGCTAAAACTACATTCTGATTAAAATACATTGTATGATAAACCATCAAGAACCATAGATAACACTGATATCAAACCAACTCTATATAGTGTTTAGCATATAATAGAGGTTCAGTAAAACTTATTCAACAGTTAAACTTCCAAGATTTTTTGGGAAGTCATTCCGAAACGATATTTCCTAAACCATCAACTAACAGCCCTGGCCTCCTGTGTCCACCATAACTATGACATTTTTTTCAGAATTGACTTTTTACCAGCATTTCAGAGTAGGTAGCCTTAGTGCTTTTATCTCAGGATAGATAAAAGACTAAACTCAACAACTGACATATGGTCAGAACACTCACCGTGTTATTTCAAACGAAGCTGACCCATTGCCCTTTCCTGAACCAGCCAGTATCATCTCTTCAGTAGGGCCCCACTTACCCCTCCAGAGAGTAGTAACTCCCTGAACTTACCGCTATTGATCTATCAACGAATCCTACCTCCTGCCTCTGAAAGCTGCATGAGATCCACTGCACTCCTGGGCCCCCTCCATGCCATGTCTACTCTAGTCATTTAACTTCTTACTGAGCCCTCCCATAACAGGAAGCTAGCTCTTCAGAGACTGCTCACTGCACTGTGAACTGGGAAAATATCTTCCTCATTCTGAACCATCATCAGCCATCTTTGAGGCTGCCTGGATCAAGTTTAAACTTTGATTTTCATGACAATCTCTCAAATACTTAAAGACAACAGTCATGACTCATTTGAATTTTTTCCTTTACAGGATAAAGTCTTCTTATTACTTTGTCTGATGTCAAGGGGAGAAAATGTTTATTTACAGATTAGGACAAAAGTAAATAGCTAACAATTCAAGTTTCATGACAAGCACCATGAGAAAGAGAGGAAAGGAAACCAGAATAGAAAGCACACATGGACCATGTGGCATTTGATCTCGGGGTTGTAGATTCAATCCCCACGTTAAGCGCGGAGATTACTTAAAAAATAAAATCTAGGGGCATCTGGGTGGCCCAGTCCTTAAGCGTCTGCCTTCAGCTAGGGTCATGATCCTGGAGTCCCAGGATCGAGCCCCACATCGGGCTCCCTGCTTGGCGGGAAGCCTGCTTCTCCCTCTCTCACTACCCCTGCTTGTGTTCCCTCTCGGGCTGTGTTTCTCACCGTCAAATAAAAAAAAAAAATCTTTTTATAAAAAGGTGTATGTTTTCGATTTCTCTGTTAATCTTCTTATACAGTCTCAAGAGATTCATAGATGCTCCAATTGCTGGGTCATGTCTCATGACCCTGCCTGACCAGACCAGATAACCAGAACACAGAATATCAACTTGGAACCATACCTATCCTCTCAAGTGGGACAGTCCCTGGTTCAGGGCCATCAGGGAAGTCCAACACAGAGTATCTTGATGGGTAGGGGTGTGGAATACGGTATTAGAGAAGGAATAGGGAGCATGCCAGGCTTCATGAAGGAAATGTATCACCTAATGATAGTCCTGACTTCTGGAACAAGGTTTTGAAAGATTTACATTTTGTGGAGGACACTAGAAGAAAATCAAGGCCGAACTCCAATCGTAGAGGGACTACACTACTGAACAGAACTTTAGAACTAAGTCTTAAGGAAGCATAGGGACTTGAAGTATTAGAGACTGAAATACAATATAGGAGCAAAGTCTAGGGAGCAAGGTAAATGCCTAGGGCTAAACAGGGCTAGCCGAGAGAGCAATATATCAGTCCCAGAAGAATGGGCTAGAAATGGGCAAATATCTTTTTCCTCGAGTAAGAAACTAGGGAAAGACAAAACATGAAGATAAGCGATGTCTCTGGCAATTAGAAGAGAAGACATGCAAAGTTTGGACCAGGACCTGATGAGTGGGGAAAGAGAGAAAAGATCTCACATCTTTTCTTCTGTTTTCCTGTTTATGATTTCAGGAGCCAGCTGGTATATCATGTCTCTAGCTAGGAGCAGATTTACATAGCAATGTCCTAATTTTGTTCTTCCTAAAGCAGGTGATGCATCAGAATCACCTGGGGAGCTTGTTAAAAATAAAGACATGTAGATATCAAACCAGATCTATGATTCAAAAATCCTGAGGGGCCCAGGAATCTGTATTTTAAATAAGATCTCAGTGATGTTTACATACAGCTTGGGTTGAAGCCATTCTCTAACATACAAGAAAAGGTTACATTAAAATTGTAAGGAACAGAAAATTTCCAAAAACTAAAAACCTCACCCCCATGTGGCTTATGTGTCTATCATATCGTAAGGTCTGAAATAGTTAAATATACCTGTTTTTCATTCTGCTTCTGTCTCTAACACACTCACTTATCCTTTAAAGTATATTTCCCACTTAATACTTTCTGCACTGATCTGTTAAATATTTGAACGTCATTGTTCGTATTTGAAATTTGCATCTGATATTTAAGATCCCCAACTGAATAAATACAGTACTGTTAATCAAACAAATTAATTGTGAAAAGGTAAAAACATGTTCTGTATTAATTTCAGTAACTATTTCAGGCTCTAATCAACAAATTAATCCCCAGTATAATTTAATCATCTAATCCAAAGTCCCCAAAAGTTCACAGTCAAATAAATCGAAACCCCAGTAATGATAGATTCTTGTAATTATCTTTATCAAGTTAATGTCTGTGTATAATTACCCATAATACAAGATTATCTGAAAACAGTGAACTCTGGGACTGAGTCCCAAAACAACAAATACTTTATCTTGTAAACTTATAACAGCAACATATATTTTACAGACCTTTTCATCCACTGGTCTCACTGCAAAGATGAATTAATTTGATTGTAACATAACTCCTGGGAACAAAAGCAACCTCCTTCAGATAAAAAAAATACATTCAAATTATTATCATGATGAGAACCCATTTTTTGTACAGTTTCCTTGAAAATGTGTCTTTCAGTTATGAGACTATTCTTCCACTGCATTAAAGAAGTAGAGGGAAAAAAATCTCTGGAGAAAAATTTATTTCATGATTTACATTTATCTCTGATTAGAGGCAGGACTATAAGCCCAACCTCTTCAAGACCAAGGATCTGTCTACAATATCACTCAGTAAGTAAGAATAATATGGGGGATATTTCAGAAAACACAGAAACTGCACTAGTGTATATGTCTAAGAAATAATTCTTTCAGCCTACCTAGTCCCCACTCACTGTGTCCCTTCACAGTTCGTAGAGAACTCTCTATTAAAACACAGGCTTCTCCCTCAAATCTTTTTCAGGTATTAAGGATTAGGCCCCATCTCAGTATTGGACTTAATCCTTTCCATTAAGACCATTAGGTTGATTTTTATTAATTTATTGAAAGCAAATGTAGTAATTCTATGTACCAAACGTGTAAGTTAAAAAAGATATATGTTGTTTAAACTAAAGGATTCTTGGTAGAGCAAGAATACTAGGCCCGTCAGCTAAAGATAAGGAAAGCCTCACCTGTTATTCATAAAATCAGCTGGGCCTCGCAAGTATTCACTCCTCCATACTTGCCCCACAGTGATTCTATACCCAGAATGGGATCTCAGAGGCAAGCCCAGAAAAATAAATGTGAAGCTAGAGGTCTTAGCAAGAAAACATACAGTGCCTACTTTGGCAGCTTCTACTAACTTCTTTGTATTTTATGTTTTTTAAAATTTTATGCTATTTTATGCTTTTTAAAATACTATTTGACTTAATCTCAGGGTTGTTACTGAGGGTTGCTGGATGGGGGGTGGAGAGGAACAGGGTGGCTGGGTGATGGACATTGGGGAGGGTATGTGCTATGGTGAGTGCTGTGAATTGTGTAAGACTCATGATTCACAGACCTGTACCCCTGAAGCAAATAATACATTATATATTAATAAGGAAAAAAAACTATTATTTGAAATGGAGAGTGTTTTTGAAAGTTTTGGTTAAATGAACTGGTGTTAGTTAGCTATTGTTGCACGATATAATTCCCCGAACTTAGTGGATTAATACAATCAATATATTTATTTTTTTATCTTGCATCATCTGTGGGTCAGGATTCAGGAACAGTTTCAGTGACTGACTCAGGCTCAGAGTTGTTCATGTGGCAGCACTCCCCAAATGTCCGTCAGAGTTACAATCATCTGAATGCCAGCATGGCAGTGGTGGCTTCACTCATGTGTGACTGTTAGCCGGCCTCAGTTCCTCACACCGTGAAGTCAGCTGACTGTCTCTGTGACATGCTGACTGGCTTCCCCCAGAGAGAGGACAAGGAGGGAGCCACAATACCTTATACAGCCTGATGTCCAACACCACACACCTTCACTTTCTCCATGTTCTATTTGCAAGAAGAAAGTCCCTAAATGTAACCAGCATTTAAGAGGAGGGGAACGAGGCTTCACCTTTTGAAGGGAAGAGTATCAAACCATTTGTTGCCCTATTTTACTTCTTTAATTTTTAATTTTTTATTTTTTTAAAAGATTTTTTTATTTATTTCACAGAGAGAAACACAGCGAGAGAGGGAACACAAGCCTGGGGAGTGAGAGAGGGAGAAGCAGGCCTCCCGCCAAGCAGGGAGCCCGATGTGGGGCTCGATCTGGGGTCTCCGGGATCATGACTTGAGCTGCAGGCAGTCGCTTAACCAACTGAGCCCACCACAGGGTCTTTTCCAGGATGTTGCCCTCTTCTGTCTATCATGTCAGGGCAGCTCTTAAAGAGGGTCCATTCCTTAAACTGAATACAATGTTTATCCCATGCATGCCATTATCTCCCGCCTACCGTGGAGGAGAGAGGCAGATAGTCAAGTAACAAGGGATCATGCAAGATGTTATAGTTATTGGTAAGGCTTTAAATAATGGTTTTAAATTGACACTGGCAACTTCAGGACAGTTTTTGAAAAGAACTAACAGGCTTAGACAGTTCTACCTTTTATGGACAGTTTGGCCACCCACTAGACTTGTGTCTGGGGAGCTTCAAAGGATACAATAGTGTTGGACTGTCATCCTTCTAATCCCCCACACTTGATTTGAGCATGTTCAATTTTATACCCTTCTCCTCTCTACTAAGCTGAAATCAATGTATTGACATCTTGGTGGGAGAAGTGGAACAAGAGACAGCTAAGTTATTCCCTGGAGGGAAAACTCAAGAGAGGAAGAGACTTCTTGTTTCCACACATCAGGACAGTTAAGGTCAAAATCTGCTAAAAATTCTCTCTGTGGGGTGATGAAGGAGACACATGGACCCCCAGATAAATATCCCTGCCTGTGTTCTATATTGTATATGCTGCTTGGACCTTTTAGGATGCTCAGGGCAATGAAAAATCAACTAATTAATCTCTCTTTCTTTTGCTCACTCACTCACACACACACACTCATATATACATCATCCTAACTAATAGATCAGGCTTTTTTAGAATCCAAGTTGAAACTGTTGGAACACTAGTGTCTTGCACAAAGTCTAAGGGATCCGAAAGACATTCTAAGTAATGCTGAGTGGCACCCTTGAGAAGCCTCGCATCCCCAGAAGAATGGAAGTATTTTTTTCAAAAGTACAAGAGTAATAATAAAGTGTAAATTATGTTTCATAAGCTGTGCTAAGCTCTTGAAATATATATTTTCTTCACAATAATCCTGGCATACATAATATGATTCATAATAATAAATATGAATAATATTATTCTTATCTTCATTTGGTAGATGAGAAACTGAGCCTCAGAGGGGTTCAGTGAGTCACTTGAGGTTAGCCAGCTAGTAGTGGTGAAGCAAAGTTTTAACTCGGGACATCAAAAACCAGATCCCATGCTGGTACCCAGCACTGACTTAAGCACAGAATGAATACCCGAAATAATTACTTAATAGAGGAAGAATGGATGAAGAAGGAAGAGGAGGAAAAGCCCTATTGTTAACAGTTTTTACCTCTTGTAATATCATGACTACTCATTACAAGGCTTGATCACTCATCATTTGGACATGTATTTGTGTCTCTCAACTAGACTGGCATTCTGGTCATTAGAATCTGTCTCATAGGCTCTCTCTTCCCTCCTGAGTACATATGAAATGCTGCAAAAATAGCCTCCACACTACCCACACTACCACAACAAATGGCATGATTCTCAGATTTCTCAGGCAATTATACCGCCTCTTCATATTGTTCAATAATTTACTCTTCATTCCTCAATTTCTTACATTTAAAATAATAGAATCCACCTCTTAAAGTTTTATTAGAGTAAAACTAAAGGAGATAGAGTTTATAAAGAGATTAGTACATGCCATCACAAACTAGGTACTCAGTGTAATTTATTCTTACTATTATAATATACAAGTCTCCACTGATTCAAAACAAAGTATGTACCTATCATCTTTCAATCATATAAATGCACATATACATGTACATTTATATTTTACTATATGTATTACTAATATTGCTAATAAAATAGTAAAGATGACCATTTCTTAAGTATTAAACATCCTTGAGGCACTTTAGAAGACTATTTTTATATATTACTAATTTTAACAACAAAGCTTAAAAAAAGTCAACTTAATTTTTCTATGATCACATAGCTAAAATATTCAAGAGTTAGCATATAAACCTAGGTCCATGTGATTTAAAAATCAATGTTATTTCTGCTAAAACAAAGGAGAGACTCTAAACCAGGTTCCCACTCCTCTATTCCCCCACAAGATCAGATTTTGATCATGCACGCACAGTTATTGTTGGTAGGAATTCTCCTTGCTCCGCAGACCTACTTCCTGTCTTGGGATACAACATTTCCAAGGAGAAATTCCACCTTTTCAGTAATACTATCACTATCAGCTCTCTGGCACCTGAAAGAAAACAGACCAGGAGAAGGCCGTAGCTATTTAGGATCTTGTTGGACATTGGAGGTCCTCATTGATGGAAAATCAAACCTAGAACACAGTCATCTATTCCTGCTCTTCTCCAGCTCATAAGATAAAAGCATTCTTGTTGGGGCACCTGGGTGGCTCAGTTGGTTAAGTGACTGCCTTCGGCTCAGGTCATGATCCCGGAGACCCAGAATCAAGCCTTGCATCGGGCTCCCTGATCGGCGGGGAGCCTGCTTCTCCCTCTCTCACTACCCCTGCTTGTGTTCCTTCTCTGGCTGTGTTTCCCTCTGTCAAATTAATAAATAAAATTAAAAAAAAAAAAAAAGCATTCTTGTTTCCTAAAAGAGAAGCCACTGATCCAGCATATCTCAGCACACACTAGTCCCATATTATGGCAAGCAGGGAGCCCACTCAGACCCTGGTTACCTGTTCCCTCATGGGGCATTTGACATCTCTGCTGTAGCAAAGGACATCTAGTATCACCTACTACTGTGTGATCACAAAGAAAACAAATTTTATTTAATAAGGCCAAATGCCAGTTTCTTACAAGCTACCTTAACTCAAAGCATTATGTATAATGAACAATCAACTTCTTGTTTTTTTTAAATCAGGTTAATGAAGCAAGAGTGCTTTTAAAATACAACCAACCTTAGGGTTTGAGTAGGACTGGGGAAGGCCGCTAATAACATTCACTAACTACACTGCTTTCTGGGTCTTCACATTTATGCTTAGGTTACTTTTCTGCAAAGTGAGTAGCAAATAGACCATCCTATTTAAGTGGTGATTACATTTGTATTGATTATACTTAATGTGTTGATGGGAATGGGAGTTTATAAGCAAAAGAATATGAGTTATCGACAATTTTTAATCCTGTGGCCTTTTAAAATCTGCTCAGATACTACATATGACTCCGCTTCATTCTCTTGTCTCTTCTTATTTTTAAAATCAAAATCAGAAACAATACAAATGAATAGCAATATTGATTATAACAGTTAACAATGACTAAGTGATTACTAAGGCCCAACTACTTAAAATCCCACTTAGTCTCATAACAGCCATATGAGGGAGGTATTATTATTTCTGCCATTTTATACCTGAAAAAACTGAGATCCACAGCTTTTAAGACAAATTTCCCAAGAAGTTACCACTGCTCAACAAAGGTAGATGGAGAACTTCCTGACAGGTATGGGTGCCACAGTCTGCTCTTGACCATGCTAGAAAGCCTCTATAAGGAGGAAGGGCAAGCCCAGAATACTGAAAATGTTGCCTCCTTGAACACGTCTGCTTGGGTCAGAGTACTTCCTAACAAGGAGCTCCAACTCCTGTTACAATTTCTTAGTGGTCCAGACCAATCTAAGACCTTTCTTTGACCTCCAAACAAGCAGGGGAAGTAAGAATTCATTCATTCCATCTATTCCTTCAATTCTTGCTGAGGGCCCTAATCTATACCCAAACCTGTGTCAAGCACTACAGAAATGTCAGTAAGTGAAGAATTTCTTGCCTCAAGAAATTCAGAGTCGACTTTTTCAGTATACAAGATGCACAAAGAAGCACAAAACTGGTTACCCAGCTCAGAGTGACACAGGGAAGTGTTGATAAAGCTAAGACCTGAGGATAAAGAAAATTTATCAAGGCAAAGTATATCTGTGTGACACATGGCCTCAGTATCCATTCCATTCCTACCCCTCCAGTACATTGGGAATGTTCCTCTTTATGGGTTTGCCAAAATCAAAAGTAACAATCCCAACCCTCCAGCAATTAAATAAGAGGAAGGCAGTATTTCATATGGAAAAAAAAAAAAAAAAGAAAGAAACAAGAAAGAAACCCAATAGGACAATTATATTGATGGAGGAGGTAGACAGTCACAACTTCCAGTGACCTTGGCATTCAGAGTCTCACTGAACGGGTCCTCTACCTTGATATTGCTACATAAGTATGTATATAAACACAGTGTCAAAAACTTAGCCTTCAGGGGCGCCTGGGTGGCTCAGTTGGTTGGGCGACTGCCTTCAGCTTGGGTCATGATCCCGGAGATCGGGGAT
Organism: Spilogale gracilis; assembly: GCA_004023965.1. Taxonomy (NCBI): domain Eukaryota; kingdom Metazoa; phylum Chordata; class Mammalia; order Carnivora; family Mephitidae; genus Spilogale; species Spilogale gracilis. The sequence goes on from PITA01004674.1 coordinate 67,759, forward strand.
CGAGTCCCACATTGGGCTCCCTGCTTGGCGGGAAGCCTGCTTCTCCCTCTCTCACTCCCCCTGCTTGTGTTCCCTCTCTAGCTGTGTTTCTCTCTTTCAAATAAATAAAATTTAAAAAAAGAAAAAAAGACTTAGCCTTCAGAATGGAGTCAAGAAACAGGATTCACAGGCTGGTGCTCTTATGGTAGGGTGACAAGCCTTCAGTCCCATAACCCCAGCATGTTCTTTTCTTTGGGTAAGGTGTACAGTTTCTGCAGAACTACACAGCTGTTATTGGTCAACTCAAGCATAGAATACATATGTTCCTCCAGGTACACACAAGCCCAGAGCAGGTGTTGCAATCAGCCTTGGCCTGAAGGCATCAAGGAAAACCTACTTGCCTTCCAACGTTAACTACATGAAAACTGACATGGTAAGAATGGAAAATTAGGATTAAAAAGAGCATGCTTCTTTGTTCTTTTGCAGAAACTCTTAGTTTCTTTCTCTTTGAATTGACACCTATAGTCACTTTTCTGTTTACAAAGATCTGATTTTATTATGGCAAAAAGTAATGGGGTAGATTTACCATACGACAGGTTGTTAAAAGATAGAAGCCACATTTAAGTGTATATATGTGTTCATGTGATAAATCTTGTATAAGTCTTTCATAGGAGGAAGTGAATTCCAGCAAAGTGAAGGGTATATTGTGAAAGAAAGAAAAGGAAGAAAGGGAGAGAGAAAGAAAAGAAAAGAAAGGAAAAAAGAAAAGAAAAGGAAAGAAAAGAAAAGGAAAGAAAAGGAAAGAAAAGAAAAGGAAAGAAAAGAAAAGGAAAGAAAAGAAAAGAAAAGAAAAGAAAAGAAAAGAAAAGAAAAGAAAAGAAAAGAAAAGGGACTTAATATCAATTTCACAGTTTCAGCTTCTCCCAGGAATAGAATCTTAAACCACTCAATCTGGAATTACCTGGTCAGTGCTAGTGAGGTAATCTGCTCGACAGACTCCTGCAATGCGTGTCCCCTAAAGGAAGGTGACCTTGCCACAGCCAATCTACTTTATGCTTGTGTAATAACTACCTGTCCCTCTCATTCTGCCTATAAAAGTCTTTTCATTTTGTACAGCAACTCAGAACACCTTTCTCTCTATGCTAGATGGAACACTGCCTAATTAATGAGTCATTGAATAAAACCAATTAGATCTTTAAAATATACTCAGTTGTATTTTTAACAATATAGTGTTAAATATATTTAATATATATTTAATACATATAAAACAATATATAATATATAAAATAATATCTATAAATATATAAAATTTATTATAAATACTATATATTTTATATAACATATAAATATATAAAACATATAATATATAAATTATATGTAAATGTATAAATATATAAAAAACAATATATATAAAGCAATAAAACAATAAAAACAATTTTTAACAATAAGAAATGGTGTGTTCCTGACTTCTCATAGTGTTTTTATTATCTGGATCATAAGGGTTCTGGTGAAGAGTGTAGAAATAGGGGCCAAGGGGGTAAACAAGGGCCAGGACTTAAATCATCTAAAGAATTTTAGATGGAATTACCTGGTCTAATCAAATCATCCTATTAGTCGGAAGTTCACGGAAGAGAAGAGATTATCCCAGTATCTAAGGAGCCTGAATTGCTAGAATATGTTTGACTTCACCTTTCTGTAGCTTCTCTCTTTCTTCATTCCAACTAAGGAAGAAACCTGAAAGGTACTGAGTCACCATCTGTGGTCCAGAAAATGCTTTAAGCTGCCCTGGTAAGTCACAAGGAAAGAATTTTCTGTGAAGACACTTGGGTTACTGTGTCCCCTCTTCCTTATAAGAGGAAGATATATCCTCAGTCACTGCCCCATCTGCTACAGCATCATGCCTCCTCATCGATATTGATCTTGGCCTTGTGATGATATGCTTTGACCAAAAGAATGTGAATGATTTTGACATGCACCAAATTAGAGGGATGGAATTAGGAAGCACTGCTTGTTTCTGTTAGCCCTATTGCTAAACTGGGTCTGCTCCTTTACCCTGGTTCCTACAATGCAGAGATGAAAAAAAGAGGAGCAAGGCCACAACATGTAACATAAGTGAGAAATAAATTGGCATTATAAGTCATTAAGAGAGTGGGACCATGTATTACTGCAGCAAATCTGAATAATGTGCCTTCTGAGGGAGCTCTTAAGATTTTTGTTGCTAGCCATACAGGGAAAAATCAAGCAAGCTAAACAGGAAGGAAAATGGAAGGAAGGAAGGAAGGAAGGAAGGAAGGAAGGAAGGAAGGAAGGAAGGAAGGAAGGAAGGGAGGGAGGGAGGGAGGGAGGGAGGGAGGGAGGGAGGCCACTTTTGAGTATGGTGGCTGTATATGCCTAGGGCTGATATATTTTCATCCCAAACGTCAACTCCTATGATTTTTGACTGCTGCCTTGAGGGTTACAACAAGAACATTTTTGTAGTAGTCCCCAACATCAACAGGGAACATCAGTATAATCCATTAGTTATGTCTGCCTTTAGGATGGAAATGGGAGGCAGCCACACAGGTGACATGTTTGGTGGTCTAGAGTCCGCATGTCTCCCAACCTTCCACCCTTTCAAAGAAAGAAATTTTGTGTTTCCCCCACTATCCTTTGCCCTCTTTGGATCCTTCCAAACACTTGTTACCTCTCACTGGAATCTCACAACTCTGGTTGTGGTGGCTGGGAGAGTGGTGGTAAATGAAGCTGGCTTTTTTCCAGCACCAGTGAAATAAAAGGTCAGTGTAAACACTCATCCTTTTTTCTTGGATGACTGGCCCAGGCTCTGCTCTTACTCCCTGGTTACTCTTTCCTATACTTCTGAAAAAAGTGATCCATTTTACTAACTCTAACTCTGACATAAAATACCTGTATCTCTTCACAGAGCAAAAACAAGTATGGGTAGCTCCACAAAACCCTATTTCTGCCAATTCTACTAGCTCATTCAGAGTTAGGCTGGGATATAAACTGTGGACCACAAACACATTCATGAAGTCATCAGGCAGCTCCCAGTGTATACCTTATTCCTCATAAAAAGCCACCCGCCAACAAACCAGTCTCACATTGTTAGGGCGCCATCTACAGGTCACTACAACAAATACAGTTTCCTAAGCCTCTCCGTTGGCTTGCTATGAAGAGGGCGACATTGCAAACTAAATGAGGAGGAATAAAGGAGGTAAGTCATTTTTGCCCTGAATCTCTATGTTCCAGGGTGGTATTAGGGGAGATTTAATGCTTTAGTTCTTTTAGCCATGTAAGTGGTTATTATTATTTCCATTTTAAAGATGAGAAAACTGGGCTCCGGGCATGAGTTATTTTGCTCAACCAAGAAGCAGAACTAGGATTCAAAACGCAGGCTTGCCATGTCAGTCAGTGCTGATCTCCTTCCATTAGTTAACACTCTCAACTCTTGATTTGACTCAGTGCTCTCAGATATCAGGAAATTTTGTTACTCCTCAAATGAATATGCCAACTTCAATGAAATAAATATGTCTGTGTAAAACTAAATGCATTTACTTAGACTGTTCCTGTCTCTATTTGTCTTTCTCTTCTGTGCCGCATATTTACTAAACAAATTTTGTTAGATGAATACATGACTAAATGAATAAAATGGGTTCTTTTTTTTCTTGACTTCTTTTAAATCATTTGCAAAATTACACTCCCAGAATAGCTACACCCGTATCTGACCGTTCCCTACATTCTCATCATGTGAAAGGTCTCCCCTGACATCCACCCTCACAGTCCAAATCAATGTCATGCCACACAGTTCAGGCATCTTTAAGCATAAAACAATTCAGAGTTAAAATTAATCAGGACACTCCCAATGTAAAGGAAGCCCTATGCAAAATCATTTTTCAATAATAAAAAGTCATTTAATTATCTGATAACCATTTCCATCTGTTTTGTTAAGTTTGCTTTCCTGATACTAGTTTATGTTAACCAGGTATGACTATACATTTATACATTAATGCTCATTTTTCAGTAGCATGCACTTAAGCATCTTAAGTATTTTTTCTAAGGCTCCGTGCATCATTTCAGTGAGAGTGTGAGCTCTATAAGGACAAATACTGATTTTAAAATTATTTTATAACCCTCTAACTCCCACTACAGTGTCTTCAACTATCTTATTAAATGTTCACAACTGACCAAGGATTCCTCCCCCTGTCTAGCCAAGAAATACTAATAAGCAATTAAATGTTAAAAAGGAGCAAGAGAATGAAGAGTATATTTTCCCAGAATGTAATTATGGAGTGCCTACCATATTGCAGGAACCATGCTGGGTGATGGGAGCACACAGTCTCTTTCCTCAAGGATATAGTCTAATGAGATAAATGGACAATTACAATACAGTATTCCAGGTCAACTGAGGCTCAGAGGTAGCCCAGACTTTTAGGGAAGGTGAAAATGACTGACTGCAGAGGTCTCTAATTACAGAGTTTCCTCCTGAGGTGATAATAAATGCAATAATGCAATTATGATAAATATTCTAATTGCAATTACAATTAATGTGTGTTGAACTGAATTGAATCAAATTGTTTCCTCACGCTCCAGAAACTCGAATGTGAACCATGACAATTAGAATTTTTATTTCTGATTCAGGTCTTCCCAATAAGTTGCCCATGGAGATATTTCAAAAGATTTTAAGCAATGAGTCCTTAAGAAATTTTATAAGATTCTGTCCTACTCAACTGGCCCTTTGATTTGTTGAATATATCCATCCAGAAGCTTCTTTAGAATTTTCCCAGGCACTTGAGGTAAAGGAATCTAAGAACCTCGCAAAACTAGAATTTAATTTTTCTGCCAATGAATGACTTAAAGTTGATAATGACAGATAATTGTGTTGGATATTATACACAATTTGTACAGAATTATGTCACATAAAACTGTGACCCTCAGCCAAACCTATCTATAAATTCTGTTCTCTCAGTTTAGGGGCATTTACAGACCCTTTTCTACCCTGCTAAGTTAGTTTTTTAAGGGCACAGCCTGTGTCCTTTTTATTACCCTACTCTGGGTCCTCCCTTGCAATTAGGTGTGCCCATAAGACTAGGATGTGAAATGAACTCGTATGTGTCACTTACTGGCTTGACCCACATATACCATCCAGGCATGATTTTCGTCCATTTCCCAATCAGCGAGCTGAAGAGAGAAAACTCCAAGGATGTAGAGAGAGCAGGTAGAACCACAGGATGGAAGGAGCCTGGATCTACTGATGAATGTAGGGGACAAGAGCCCCACCTCCACCAGTCACAAAGAGCTGTCAGTACATCAGTGAGAAATAAACGTACATTGTGTTACATTTCAAATGGTTTGTTGCTCCTGTTATAGCAATTAGCCTTTCTGGACTACCGGAGTTGCCTATCATTACTCTCTTATCATTACTCTCTTATCAGGTACTATCTGTTTTAAAGAAGAAAGAATTTTGATCTCAAAATATGAAGAAAGGATAGATGAAAGGAGTTCAGAATAAAAAATTTACTGCAGAGTCCACAACTTGATAATACATGAATGCAGCAGGAGTCATTTATCCATCTAGAAGGTAAATTACCTCATCTCTTTCTTAGATTCCCCATTTGACTCCAGGCTACAGAGATTAATGTCAATATAGCCAAATGGGTTTACTCAACTTAAAAACACAGAAATCTCATATCGCTCTTAGCTTCACTGGTGAACATTGTTTTCTTGTATTTACTGTAACATTTGGACCATAAATACTGCAGAAGTAGCTGAGAAAATCCAGGAGGAAACATTCTTTAGGGGAAAAAGAGAAATATTCAAAAGAAAGGCTATTGTATTAAAAAAAAAAAAAAAAGCAATGCCAATGACAGAAATTTCCCTATTATGGTTCTAAAATGTCTAAAGCAAAGTCATACTGAACAGGAAAGTAGTTCAATGCTTTCCTCTTGAGGAAAACAAACATGAAAGAAAAATGCTCAATTTGGAGTACTGTTCATTTTGCAAAAATGTTATGTGTTACCACAGGAAAGGAAAGGAAAAAAGATACCAAGGATAATGTAGACTATTCATTGATAATACTGTTCATTTTGCAAAAATGTTATGTGTTACCACAGGAAAGGAAAGGAAAAAAGATACCAAGGATAATGTAGACTATACATATATACCTATATGTATCATTTTATGAGTGCTGAGGCAAAAATTTATTGAAATATTAAACACATGATTTATTTTCTAGGTTAGAGCTTCCAGTTGAGACTAGCTGAAATATTTTCCAGAGTATTGGACTCTCCAGGGACTAGAAGATTTTAATAACACTGTCAAATGAATCTTTCTAAATACAGAATTAAATGACTATCCCCTCACATTTGCAGCCTGCTGTGCAATGTGTTTTGCATATAGGAAACTATTATCAGCCCCCCACGAAGACACTTAAATCTAGAAAGGTTAAAGAGCTTGTCCAAAGTTACCTGTATAATGTTATAAAGCAGTGTGAACAATCACTCACTAAGTGTTGTGTAGCTTCAATTTTCATGTACAAATATTCTGAAAATGGTTAAAGAGACAGCTATGATGAAATTAGCCAATGTAATAGTTACAGATATGTCTCGGACAGAAAAATGTGAACAACAGGATGCATTTGAATTAAGCCCAGTTTATATCACAGAAAAGAGCAAACGAATGATTTAATGAGCAATGGGTTAAACCCTAATCCAATAATTTCAGTGAGAATATCTGAAATATTAAAGGTTTACCAATTCCCACTCTAATAGCTTACTATTTACAGGAAAGAGTAAATAAAACTAATTTTTCGACAACTAAGTTGATTTGGCAAGGCTATTTACCTTTAAATGGCATGATTTACCCTCTGCATGTCTTCCTGAGCAACAGCTATATAACATTGGTTTATATGTTTAAATCTTGTTTCTCATTTATTTTCATTATTGCATTTTATATATCATTCTCTAGAAAAAGAAGAGCAGCTAAAAGATCTTTTTATGAAATCACACAGAGGAAAAACTTGTAAATGATCATGCATTTAAAAGAAAGTCATACTTTCTTGAAAATGTAGTAGGAATATTCCAAACAAAATATAAAGTAGAAATTCAGAGTATGAAGTGAAAGGCATTTCAACTTGTTTTGTTACTATTGTATGATTTTGTGCTGAATTGGACAAATATAAAACAGAACAACTAAAGACAGAAATGCTTTCACTTCTCAACTGGTTTGGGAAATATACATTGAATACCCTCCTTATTAGGAAGAAAAAGTAAGTAAAATATCCTATTTATTAGTAAGAATGCTAGCAGGAACAGACTTCACCCCAAAGACTCAAACGAAGAGACTTTAAGGAGGTGTGAGCCAGACTAATGCAGATGCCCCGTCAAGCTTTCTTCCCCAAATCAGGACAAAGGAGAGCACAAGTACTCAAGTGGTCAAGCCCACTGGAGTTGTTCAGACTGACACCCAAACTTTGTTTCTGCTGTCTTGGGAGATAAACTTGAAGAAATATGTTAACATTATATTATCTCCCTCAAAGCTGTCTCTCTCTCCTCTCCCTCTCTCTCTCTCTCTCTCTCATCATCATCATCATTATCATCCTCATAAAAATACTTACTGTTTACTAAATGTTAAGAGCCTGGTGTGGTGCTGAATAATTGTTAGAATGAGCAATCTGGAGTTAGTATGGCGGAAATGAAAGGAGAGAAAAGAGAAATCATGATTCCAAAGGCAGGTGAAGTCCTCAAGGAGCAAGAGACATGGAAAACAAGAAATGGAGAATCTATGCGGACCAAGGCAGGGACAGCCATCTAGAAAAGGTGAAAGGACAAGGTGGGGCCGAGAAACATGGTTGGAGGAGGATCCGTGGTTGTGATGCATAATTATAGCTGAAGGGTTGTAAGACAGAGAAAAAGAAGACATGTTATTTCTGAGGCTCCAATTCCAAATGCCCATTCGAATAATGAGGCCACTAATAGCTAAGGGAAGGGAGAAGAGTAGAGAGGTTAGAAATTAGTGTGAAGGAACAGGAGGACATTTTTTATCTCACTGGACATAAGAAGAGGAACCTAGTCAGATACACTTGGATTCAAGTCCTAGTTCAGTCTTTCGCTCATTGTGGGAAAGTGGACAAGTCTGCATCTTTGTTTCCTCACCTAAAAAACTATGCTTATTTAGTGCCCGCCTCAAAGTGCTCTTTCTGAGAAGTAGTAATAGTAGTAGACGACTTTATTTTTTTTTCAACAGTCTCAAGTTTATAAAACACTGAGTAGAAAGCCACTACTGATGTATTATTGTTAAGTGAAGTCCGTAGTTTATATTGGAGCTCACTCTGTGTTATATGAGTTTGGACAATATGTAACACCCATCCACCATTACAGGATTACTCAGTACAAATTCACTGTCCTAAAAATCTTCCCTGCTTCACCTTTTCATCCCTGCCCTGTGCCCCACACTCATGGCAGCCAAAGATCTTTCTTTGGTCTTTATAGTTTTGCCTTTTCAGAGTGTCATGTAGTGGGAATCATATGACCTGTAGCCTTTTCAAACTAGTCTCTTCCATTTAGAAACATGCACTTGTTATGTATATAGTTAGATTAATGGCTTGCAGACAGTAAATACTACACAAATGCCAGTTGTTACTATTATTAGCACTGTTATTATTTCATAAATGCTTCATTTTCCTACAGCTTCAAAAAGGAGATCATGCATTTTTCTGGAGTCCTATGGGTCCTGTTTTTTGGTCCCCCTGCTTTATCTCCTTCCTTTCACTCCCAACCTTTTTGTTATATTTATTTTACTTCTAATTTGCTCATTCAGTCCTCTTCTCTCCTCTAAACTGACAGCTTTGTAAGAACAGGGACAACTTTTGTCTCATCCACTACTCCATGCCCAGCATTTATGTAGGGTCTGACAGGTGGCCAGAGCTCCATCAGCCTCTGCAAAAGGTCAACATGGTGAACTGAACCAAAGAGGCAAGAAGACAGAACAGCTTTGAGGAATGAACAGGAGGAAAGGGTGCTCTGAGAACATGTTCCCCCAGATGGAAGTAATGGTGAAGGACCTGAGCCAATCCTACAGCTCTCTCACACAGGGACTTCAGTGCTTGCTAATGGGAGTCTGTATTTCAATTATTCCCTATTTTGGGGATGCCTGGGTGGCTCTGTTGTTTGAGCATCCTACTCATGATTTTGGCTCAGGTCATGATCTCATGGGTCCTGGAATTGAGCTCCACACTGGGCTCTGTGCTCAGCATGGAGTCTATCTGAGACTCTTTCCCTGTCTCCTTGTTCCCCTCCCCCTACTCATGCTCTCTCTTTGAAATAAATAATCTTTGAAAAAGTAAATTATCCCCTATTCTCAACTTGAGCATATTAAACTTTGTGCAGCTGAGAAGTCTCAAATGGATTTAGATAGTATGTTGAATATGTTATCCAAATATATAAAATTCAGTATCTAATCATAAGTTTTTTAGGTAACTGTTACTTATTGAAGCCCAACTCAGATCAGAATGAACTTTGCCTTAATTTTCCTTTGGATGCAAAACAAATTTGCCTGCCCACAGTTCTACCTGAAAAAAAAAATCAGCATAGTATCTTATGAACCATCCTTAGGACTGAATCCAAACAAACAAAAAAAGAAAATCATTAACAAAAAGTAATTGCCATTTCTCCTCTGGCTCATCTCCAAAGTGTTCAAAACCTGTCTTTCATTCCTGGGTGTTTTTCTGTTTGTTCCATTTTTATTTTTAAACTAATGATAATGATACTTCACTGATGTTGCTCTAGCAGAAAGGTTAAGTGGAAACTTCCCTCTAAAACCAAAATGTTCCTTTAATCCACCAGGAATTCTTAAAGCGAGATAGTAATATGTCCTGTAATTAAGAAATAATGAGCTTTCCACCATGATTTATTTCCATAGATTTAGATTCGACGCTGAGAAGCTACAGTTTAAATTATTGCAATGCCCAATGGTAAAAACTCCTATAAATCCTCAGAGGTCAATTTTAAATAAACTTGCATTTCAGCAAAAATAAAGTTAAATGAAGATGTTCTTCTCTTTTCCTTCCACCCAAAGTAAAGGAAACTGTTAGGCAGGCAGATGCGGACAGAGAGTGTAGGGAGGAGAGAGGGAGGGAGCCAGGGAGGGGAGAACAGAAAGAGAATGAAAGAACATTAATATGAAAAAGCATTCCTTACTGGGAGGTCTTTGGGTACTGTCTTTGGCTAGATCTGCTCCTCTGAAGTTCTAAGCAGTTCCATTTCCATTCCTCAGGGTGCCTGCAGTGAACTGAATAGAAAGAAAAAGAATGAATGACAAGGTCAGAGGCCCTGATTAAGATACTTATCAACTGCCCTGAAGGATTAACCCGGACTGCTCCGGGCAGGAAAAAAAGCCACTCATCCCTCACAGGAAACAGAAGTCTAGCAGATCCAAGCAGATCTTACATGTAACCGTTAACAGCACCGGCTCTGGAAGGAGGCCGCTCATTAGCTGTGTGAACTTGGGCAGTTTGCTTAATCTCTCTGAGCCTCATTTTCTTCAGGTGTAAAATGTGGCTAATGATTCATCCTGTAATGGACTGTGTATGTCAATGTAAAAAGAACAACGGTACTTAATACATTTTCACTTTTTTTATTATGTATTTTATTAATTGAGTCAGCCTCTTCAAAGGAGCCTCTGGAAAAAGGACAGGATGGGAGGTCACAGGACCCTTGATTTAATTTGGGAAACCCTGACACAGGGTAGATCATGTATGCCTCTGGGAATCTTAAACTGGGGAGGGGATATTTTACTTGGGATAGACAAAACTGGGATGAAAAAACTAAAAAATCATAAATAAGGCAAATGGAAAGAGTCATAAAATTCTGTGCTATCCTAATTAATGTCAAATATATTTCTCTATCATTCCATAACAAGAAAATCACAAGATACTGAGAAAAATAAAATTAGATCTTTCTTACTAAACTTCACACCAAACAAAGGTAAAAACCGAGCCTTGCTTCTCACAACCTGCAGAATCTTCAGAGTTTGAAGGAAAGTATTTAAAATCATGCTCATTGCTTTTTTTTTTTTTTTTAAATATCTTTCATCAGGTTCTGAGGATATAATAATCTATAAAGAAGACAGGCTTTTTTGCTTCATGGCTCTTACAATCAAATGGGGGAAGAGAATAATGCATATGTAGTCACACAAATTCACACAAATAAGAAAAAAAAATAACTTGAAAAAACTGTAATTATTCTTAAGCGTTAGTGCAATGCATTAAAGCTATTCTGATTTAGACTGAGAAGACCTCTCTGGAGAAGGGCAACTATGCCCCCCCCCCCTTCCTTAGTATAGGCTCTGCTAGGACCAGCCTACAATAACATGCCAGGCATAGATAGTTTATTTAGTAGCAGGCATAAGAGACAGACAGTCAGAGAGCCAATACGAGGCCACATTACAAAATGTCCTGCCCTCGCAGAGACAACCGGCCACTCAGTCTCATAGAGGTGACTCAGTCTCATAGAGGTGACTGAGAAATCTCGTGAAATGCCTCTAAGCACCATCTTGCTGAGGGAAGAAAAGAGAAAGCATTTGTCTATGGGCTTCAGTCAAACATTAGTCTGAAGATGTCCCATGGAGGTCTCACTTCCCCAAATTCTGGGCTGTGCATGCATGAGTGCCTAGAATTGACTTCCAACCAGGTTGCCGTACTGGTGGCAGAGAAATTAGAGTCACCGGACTTGTGCCTCAGACAAGGCTGTGTCACTTGCACATGCAGAAAGCTGGTCCCTGAAGCAGGGGCTAGAATTAGAGGAAAGGCCAAGGAGGTCTGATGTGGAGCACAAGATGATTCTGATGCATCTCTTGTCTCTTAACCACCCCACATTCTACTCCAGATTCTTCTTTCAAAAATTTTTTATCATGCCACTTCCAGTCATGAAAACATGCTAGTGTCTTTCTATTAGCTAAACAACAACAACAACAACAACAAAAAGGCCAAACTCTTCAATAGAACACTCAGGCCTTCCCCACTCTTTCACATAAACCAAACTTGTCTTCACTGGCAACTACAATTCCCAAGAAGAGTGAATATGAATCCTCCACATATTATATTCCAAAAGTACTTGTGAACTACATTTCTACAGTGAAAGTTATGCTCTAGAAATTAGGATACAGATAATATTTAAGTAACATATCCACCATAACCATAGTTCTTTTTAGCTTGATCAAAAAAAATATTTTCAAGGGCTGTATTAGACATGCCAATCAGAATTTATAACATCCTCAATTGTTTTTGAGAAAAATTACCCTATACACTATTGATAGAGCCCGCCGTACTGTGTGCCATGTAATCCAAGACTAGGCACCTGGCCCAAGGCGGACTGTTCCGTTACAAGTACAACCTCAATGAGCAAGAGGAATTGAAGATTTCCAGGGTCCTGATTAGGATTACCAGATAACAAGTGTTGTACTGGGCATATTACAGGAGAATCAAGTCTGAGGACTTTTTTGAGTTTGTGTTACTTACAGAAGCCTAGGCAAAGATGGTGAAGAGACAGAGGAATATAGGATTTCAGACTCAAGAGAGAGGACTGAACATATGGAAGCATACACAAGGAGCTTGGAAAAAAACATAAATGGATAAAACTAATGAAGGAGAAGTGAAAGATAGACTTCTGAGGAACATCAACATTTGAAAGGTAGTTGGAGTAACAGGAATTCATGAAAAAAATATCATGGATTATGTGTCTTGTGAAGTACTTAACTGTATCCAACAGCAGAGAAGTAGTTTGGTAAGTTATAATTAAATATGTGATAGCCATTAACAATGATATTTTAACAAAGTCTTCATGATATGAGGATGAATTCAGGATATAACAGTAAATGAAAGGGTAAAATCCATGTATTTTCTTTCTCTCTCTCTTTTTTTAAGATTTATTTATTTGAGAGAGAATGAGCATGCGCATGAGTGGGGCAGCAAAGGGAGAGGGAGAGAGAATCCCAAGCAGACTCCTTGTTGAGCAAAGACTGTGACACAGGACTCAATCCTGCAACCCTGAGATTAGGTCATACCCTGCGCTAAAACCAAGAGTCTGAAGCTTAACTGACGGTGCCACTCAGGCACCCCTTAAATGCCTATACTTTCATTCCCCTCCCAACTCTTCTACATGTGTGTCAAAAAGGAGGGATGGAGGCAGGTCCTTGGTAAAATAAAGAGACAAAGATATTTATATTGTTCTCTTTGCTTATACATATTTTTCAAGTTGTGTACAATATGCATGTTTTCTCTTATAATTTAAAAAGTTAAGTTAAAATTATAATTATAAAAAATTTGTAATAAATTTGAATAGAATGAGAGGCCAACTACATTAATAGAAAAAAAGAATCTGAGAGTCAGGAATATCACTGATCTAAGTTTATCCTAGATAAACTGGCTGTTCTTTGTAAAATCAGAGAGGTTTTTCAGTTCCCTGGCATTCTCTCCTTACTTAAACTCTAGGGAGCCAAAAGCATGCCAACAACTAAATTTAAGAAGGAGAAATCTCAAGGACTACAATGAAAATTTCCCATGCCAACCCACCATTTCAGGCCATCATGTGTCTCAGTTATATAAACTCAATAAATAATATGCTGATGGTTTTTCAAATTCAGGAGCTGATTTCCCCCTATTGCTGTCAGCATATTTCCTGCATATTAAGAAGCAGCACCACATTTCATATGAAATATAAGCCTCGTTTTTAAGTAAGTTACAAAACCGTAAATTAGCAATTTGCTCAAGAATATAGGAATTTAGAATTTTCCTGTTTTGGCTTCTGCACCAAGCCCAGAAGTGATGATGCTGATTAAAACTAACACACCCCCTTTCCAACTCACAAGTTCCTGCTAGTCAATAAGAACTTTGCTGTGATCTCTCTTATGCTTCTTCAAATTCTAAACCTTTTCAGCCTTCCATTAGTATTAGCTGATAACATTTTTTTTAATTCAATAGTATTTGTGGTTGTCTGAGCCTTAAACTTAATTTTGAGTACTTTGAATATATAAATGCTCTTCTATAATTACCTTCTAAAATTCTCAGTGGATTGGACAATGGAATATTACATTCACAAAGTCTATTTCCTGTTTTAACAAGTGAAGGTCAAAATCCTCATTTTATTTCCTTTCTAGAGCTTTGTCCACTTCAGATAGAAGAATTTTTTTTTTTCTCCACATAAATCTAGGAACATTGCAACTATTGCCAGGAAAAATAAATTACAGTTTTAAGCTGCAAATCTGTAGGTTTAAAGGTGCATCTTCCTTCAACATTATCTTAAAGGCAAAATACTATATTTCAGCCAGCAGAGAAGACAGGTTCTTGGGTCTACTTCCCGCTGTTAAGTTCAGTTCTCTGTTTTGGGATGCCTAAAGGAATCTTATGATTCTTTCCAGAAAAGAAGTAGAATTTAAAATCCTCGGACATTGGCCTCAGTGAACAGTGAGATGATTGACACATGGGAATGTCATTATTTCTCAAAACCATTTCCATGTATTTTTATACTGTCTCCCCACACCTGTCTTCAATGCACGACCAATTACATTGTGCATACGACCTTCCCGTAAACACTTAATTGGAAATACAGAACTTGAATTTTCTTCATATATCTAGAATTTTTCAATTGTGTTGCCTCTATAAAATGCAGTTTGGAAAAGCAATACTTATCATATTTTGTGTTCTTTCCAGAAAAACCACCACTATGTTGGATTACAGAAATAAAAACTGAAATACTCAAATATGCACAGACAAACCTCATCAACTTGAATTATGGGGGGCAAGAATCAGGTTTACAATGTGCAATTTTTTTGCTATATCTTCCTTGAAGAATATTTTTTAGCCTAAAATACCTTAAACATATGGGTAGGAGGCTTATTCTGCGTCAATAGTTGTGAGGATTAAGGATGCCTGACTTTATTCAAAATGCAGATGTCTGAACCAAGTCATCAACTTCAGAGAAAATCAGAGTTAGTCTTATAAAGAAGCTGCTCGACTGACCTACTTACAATCAAATCACTGAGAAGAGAACTAGAAGTTGAAAATGATGATGAAAAAGAACTTGAAGTTATAGACTGTGGAGTTGTATGGTTGGTTTGAGGGGTCAGAAAGACTTAGAAAGAGGTGTAGATAAGAAATGTCCAAAGGCAGTAGTTAATAAGTAGAATAGAGAGGTTTAGATTTCTGAAATGGAATGCAAATACTACATAGCCATACAGTAAATAGGTAATGCTAGGGGCATGTTTTTCCTCCAACATTGTTAAATTTGAGACTAGGATATAAATGGTATGTGGAGCCTGATCCCTATAAAGCCAAATCAAAATAAAACAAAAAAGCTACCCAGAATTATTTATGGGAGGTACGATTATGGGATACTACAATATTTGTTCACCACTGTTTCTGAAATAAGCACTTACTAAATGAATTTCATCTTTCATCCAGCTTCTTCCAGTTTCTACAATAAATAAATGGTACCTTGTACTAAAAAAAATATTATTAAAAACATACTTGTTTCTGAAATGAGACAATTGTGGTAGAAGATAAAGAATTGATGGCTCAATGATCTATAGTTGCTAGGTGCCCCCAGGAGATGTACATATGCCCCCAGGAGATGTACATATGCAGTTTGGAAAAGCAATACTTTTGATGTACATATAGATTAATAGGGGATTATAAGGAAGGAATCAAGGAGATGTTCTTAAACCAACCAACAGCCTCTGAACTTGACTGTACAGACAAGTCTCCATTAGCACAGCATCCAAGAGAAGTGGAAGGCATATTCCAGGCTGGGATCATATGGATAACAGTGTTGCTAGGCATAGGAATCTTCCTAATTGTCACCTTAAACCAGCAAGTCAATTATTTCTCATATATGGAACACATAATAGCATCATAGTTTACTCTACTGGCCAAGGAAACTTCTCAAGTGAGAGAAGTTCCCAATCTGTAGTTGGAGTATTCCACTGGACTCTGCCTTTCTAAAGTTATAGCCTCTGGGTAAGGAATTCCCAAGGCTCTGGGTCTCTGCCTATATAAAGTAATGTAATCTCCTTTTCCTACATCTCCTGACTCTAGTTTTACTCATTGACACTACACCTTCTTTAATGGCCAAAATTTGTCTTGACCACCCAGCCTTTCCCTTTAGCTCCTTATTGTAAAGTCAACAGATTAACAACCTTAATTCCAGCTGCAAACTCAGTTCCCTTTTGCCAGGTCATCTTACGTATGTACAAACCCCACAGATTAGAACACAGATATCTTTGGGGGATCTTATTCTGCCTACCACATGTCAATTCATACATTCATAACTCTCAGCAAGCTCCAACTTAACAAATGGGAAGCAAAGTAAAACTAAGAACAAAAATCACATGTAGCATCAAACTACTGCAATACAAACATTTTCTTTTTTTAAAGTCTTAGAAGCAGCCAAGAGTGGTGGTGAGGGAGGTATATGGTAACAACCAAGAAAATGTCAGTAGAATCTTAATCAGAAGACTATTAGAGGATAGAATACAATGGAAAAGCAGTGAAAGAAAAATAGTCAAACTGTTTTATAGTATATAATAGTATAGTCAAATTATATCCAGTGGAAATACCGTCCAAAAATAAAGGTCAAGTAATTTTTTTTCAGAGGTGACAACTGAATCATCTTGAATGAATTTTCACCACACAAAAATTTTTTTAAGTTTCTTAGACTGGAAAAGATAATAGCAGATAGAAACTTGATGGTATAGGAAGGAATAGAAAACACTGTAAAGAGTAAATAGGTCAGTAAATAAAAAGAGTGATTAAAAACTATTTTTAATATATGATTTTTTTTTTAAGATTTTATTTATTTGACAGAGAGAAACACAGCCAGAGAGGGAACACAAGCAGGGGGAGTGAGAGAGGGAGAAGCAGGCTTCCCGCCAAGCAGGCAGCCCGATGTGGGACTCGATCCCGGGTCTCCGGGATCATGACCTGAGCCGAAGGCAGTCGCCTATCCAACTGAGCCACCCAGGCGTCCCTAATATATGATTTTTAAACATGTCTAAAAACTAGTGACTAATGTAGTAGTGTAATGTGTGGTTTAAAGAAAATGGAAAAGTAAAATATATGACAAAAAGCTATGAAAGGCATTAAGACAGTAAATGGAACACACATTTGTAACATTCTTATACTGGTAAGAAGACTATTTTGTGAAAATAGATGTTGATAAATTAAAGATGCATGTAATAATGTTTAGAATCATGGCTAGGGCGCCTGGGTGGCTCAGTGGGTTAAAGCCTCTGCCTTCGGCTCAGGTCATGATCTCAGGGTCCTGGGATCGAGGCCTGCATCGGGCTCTCTGCTCAGCAGGGAGCCTGCTTCCTCCTCTCCCTCTGCCTGCCTCTCTGACTGCCCATGACCTCTCTCTCTGTCAAATAAATAAATAAAATCTTTAAAAAAAAAGGAATTATGGCTAAAAATAATTAATGGAAGGAAGTATGATTTTAAAATTCAATAGAGGACATGCAATGTATACTAAAAATACTTCCATCAACACACACAAAAAAATGGAGGATAAAGGAAGAAACAGGAATAAGAAGTTGATGGAACTCAGAGAACTCACAGAGTGAGATGACATACATAGATACATAAATAAATCAATAATGTTATAAAAGGAAAAAGAATCTAATTAATAGGCAGAGACTGTCAGACAGGATAAAAACATAAGATACCAAACTTTACTTCAAGAATGAATAAAAATAGGTAACTGTTATGTCATACAGACATTAACAACAAGAAAAGGGGTATAACTATATTATTAGAAGTGTACTTCAAAATGAGGAGTATTATCAGAGACAAACAAAGACATTTTATAATAGTAAAGGAGTCGATTAGAAGACAAAACAATCTTAAATTTATACATGATTAGTACAAAAGCTCGCAAATAGAAATAGAGAATATGAGAGAGACAGAGAGAGAGAGAGAAAGAGAAATCCACAATCAAAGTTGGAAACTTTAATTCACCTCTCCCAGGAATACATAAGAGAGGGAAAAAAAAGTAGATATATCAGAAGACTTGAACAACACTATCAACCAACTGATATAATTGACATTTAAAAAGCACTCTATTTAGTCACAGCAGAAGACAAGTATACAAAGAAATGCCTGAAGATAGATCCTTTTTTGGCATTAAAAAAATATAAGTAAATTTCAAAGAATTGAAATTATGCAGACTAGAATTAGAATTACAACTTAGAAATCAATAACAAAAAGGTATTTTAAAAATCTCCAAATATTTGGAAATGAAACAATCAATTGTAAATTACCATGCATCAAAAAAGAAATCACAGGTAAACCAGAAAATATTTTCAGATGAATGATAAAAACCACAACATATCAAAATTTGTGCTACAGGTACAGTAGCTCCAACAGAAAAAAGTAGAGCTTTAAATAAATGTGTTAAAAAAGAAGAAATTTGTAAAATTGGTGATCTATGTGTTCTCCTTAAGAATCTCAAAAAAGAATGGGTGAAATAAGTAATGAGGGATTAAGAAGTGCACTTGTTACCAACACCAGGTGATATATGGAATCATTGAATCACTATATGTTCACCTAAAAGTAATATAACACTGCATGTTAACTATATTGGATTTAAATTTTTTTTTGAAAAATACTTTTTATTTATTTGACAGAGAGAAACACAGCTATATAGGGAACACAAGCAGGGGGAGTGAGAGAGGGAGAAGCAGGCTTCCCGCAGAGCAGGGAGTCCGATGCGGGGCTCGATCCCAGCACTCCAGGATCATGACCTGAGCTGAAGACAGATGCTGAATGACAGATAATGTATGAAAGCACTTCCTCTCCCTCCCTCCTTCCTTAAGAAACTCCTATGCAAGGGGGCCCGGGTGGCTCAGTCATTAAGTGTCTGCCTTCGGCTCAGGTCATGATCCCGGAGTCCTGGGATCAAGCCCCGCATCAGGCTCCTTACTCTGCGGGAAGCCTGCTTCTCCCTCTCTCATTCCTCCTGTTTATGATCCCTCTCTAGCTATGTTTCTCTCTGTCAAATCAATAAAACCTTAAAAAAAAAAAAATCTAAAGGGCACCTAGGTGGCTCAGTGGATTAAATAAAGCCTCTGCCTTCGGCTCAGGTCATGATCTCAGGGTCCTAGGATTGAGGCCCACCTCAAGCTCTCTTCTCAGCAGGGAGCCTGCTTCCTCCTTTCTCTCTGCCTGCATCTTCATCTACTTGTGATCTCTCTGTCAAATAAATAATAAAAATCTTAAAAAAAAAACTAAAGTGGAAAAAAAGGAAGTAGTAAAATAAAAACAGAAATAAATGAACGAGAAAACAAATTAGAGTATATAAAAAGAAATATTTGTTTTTTGTAAAGAGTAACAAAATTGATAAATTCTTATTAGAACAGAGCAAGAAAGAAATATTAATTATCAATATCAAAAATTAAAGGGGGCAACACTATAAAACAAAGTATTAAAAATAACAATAGGATATTACAAAAATTTTATGGTAAAATGTTTTATAACTTAGATGAAATTAATTCCTTAAAAAACAAAACTTACTAAAACTGACTGCATTAGTTTGCTATAGCCGCCATAACAAAATACCACAGACTAGATGGCTTAGCAACATAAATTTATTTCCTCACAATACAGAGGCTGAAATCCAAGATCAAGGTGTTAGAATACCTTGGTTTGTTATGAGACCCGTCTCTTCAGTTTGTAAATGGTGATTTTCTTGCTATATCCCCATCTTTTTTCCATGCAGGTGCATTCTTAACATCTCTTCCTCTCTTATAGGACATCAGTCCTACTGGATTAAGGAATCACTCATATGACCTCATTTAACCTTAATTACCTCTTTAAAGACCTCGCCCCAATTACAGTCACATTGGGGGTAAGAACCTCAACATATGAATTCTGGGAGACACAATTCACTTAATAACACTGATTAATCAAGAAATAGAAAATCTGAATTGCCTTATAATGATTAAATAATTTGCATTTTCAATTTTAAAATGTTTGTTTCTTAATAGGCACGTATGTTACATAGAATTGTACAATTAATATCTTTGCATGTCACTACATATAAATTATATCTAAAACTCATGGATATGTGTGAGTTCCCACTTTCCGTTGTCCCTAAGGTCAAATCTACACCTACCCTCATCAAGGTTTGGTTCCCAAAGCCAACACAGTTCTTTTTTATGTTTAAATTGGTCCCAGCTGGATTTCTGTCCTTCCCAAATGAAGAGGTGTGTATTAAAAGCAGGAAAACCATTAGTTTTCTCTTCTATTGTGTTGCCCTCCCACCTGATTTGGAAAAATGCATATGATTTGATCTTCCTCCTGTGTGTCCCTTCTTGAGTATCAGCACCTCCTTCCAATAAGCCAAAGCCAGAAATGTAGCCATTTCTCTCTTCCCCAACATCCAATCCAACCCCAAGACTTATGACACTACTTAGATGTATCTCATTAGGCCATCAAATTTGACCAATTGTGAGAATATATGAAGTATTTTTATTAGTTAATTTGAGAGATTCTTAATATTTAAGTAGCAGGATTTATTCTATACCCAGTAAATTCCCTTTAGATTATATCCCTGATGACTTTATGTTTCTCTGGGTGCTCTTTCCCTTTCACACCCACTTGGTGTGGAAATCCTGAAATGTAGGAGTCTAAGATGGGGAGATCTTAAATTGTGAGCATTCTCTTACATTATCCTGAAGGGCAAGAGGAATCTCTGAAGCATTTTAAAGCTCAGACCCATGATTGTATTTTAGAAAAATCATTCTGATGGGGAATGGACTGAAAAAACATTACCAAAAATACTCCTGAATTATTTTTTTCTTGAATTATACTGTAAGAAGTGGCCAATATTACTAAGAAAGAGCTTTCTTTGTCTTTCAGGTATTCCTTCTTGGATCAAAAGGAAACAAATGCTTTTCTGTATCTCTCTCTTCTAGTCAGAAGCCCACCCAATCCTCCAGTCCACCCACCTTCTACCACCTACCCCAAATACTGAATAAATTTGGCCTAACTAAGTGATCAACAGTCTAAGCCAGAGGTTGAATGGGAGAAAAAGAACCCTGGGGATGGTGGTACTGGGAGTATGGAACCAAAGAATCTCAGGATGGAAAGAAGGGCCCAGACAGGAAGACTGAGTGTAAGAAATAAGACCCCCAAAGGGGTAAAAAAGATAGAAATGTTTTGCAGCATCTTCTGGATACATGTGTGTGATTGATAGTCTGAAAGGAATGGACCCCTCTTTTTGCCCTTCAAATATTAGGAACACAGCTAATGGGTTATTGATTTTGAACATAAATATTTAATGTCATTGTAACCACAGCTCTGAAGAAAACTACCATGCATATTTTGGGACCTAGTATAGAATGTATTGTGTCCTGGAGTATTTAGGGAAGGCTTCCTCCAGAAAGTAGCAGTGAAACAAGTTCTCAAAATAGTAGTTATCAGGAAAAGAACATGGGGAAAATGGTCACAGATAGAAGCAACAGCATATATAAAAGCATTGCGATTAGAATGGTCTTGATGTTCAAGGGCTTTAGTGAACACTGAAGTGACTAGAACATGGTGAGCAAGAAGGACAGTGGCACACAAGAGGATGGAGAGGCAAGGGCTGGCAGGGTGTGAAGTCACAGGCTTCTGGTAAATGTGTAACACTTGAAATAGACCATGGGATGCAAGCATTTGGGTATTTTTTGAGATTATTAAATTCAAGTGAATCACTTCCTGTTTTTGACCATCTTCCATGGAAAATCTCAGTATAGTAGAGTATAACGAATATTGTTTTGTTTCTGGGAATATCAAAGGCTATATGATAGTAGAAGAACTGAGTAAGACCCCATCCTCTCTATAGCTCTGTTTCTAAGCTAAAATTTTATTTGCATTGCTAAAGATTCTCTTTACACTAGGTAGGGAGATTAACAAGCAGTGCAGCAGAAATATGAGAGTCATTACTGCTGATTAAATGATAATTTTCTACAGCGACATTATACATCAGAAAAGAAAATAATGAGCTCACTTGAATTTATGGACCCCACGGCAGCTGGGAGAAGTTCTCTCATCTGCTCATGAACAGCTTCCATGCCAAGTATTTGAAGGGATTATATAGATGTTTGAGATAGGCACAGACTTAGAGGTTAAAAAGTGGGCACCTTGGCAGGCAGGCTTTCAATACTGCAGTCAGCCTGCTGGAAGTAATAAATAACACTAATAAAGATAAGAAAAAGCATTTGCATATATATTCTACTCTATCAATTTCTTTGAATCAAGATGAGGAGAAAAAGAAGACAGCCAAGTAGATAGGATGTAGTAAAAAGAAGACTTAGCTTGACATAGAGAAAGTAGTGGAAATCAGAGTTCAAGAAAAGCCAGTTTGACCTAGAGTCAGTCATTACCCAATGTATTATTTTGTTACACCTGCCGTAACAAAATACAACCCAATGGGTGGCTTAAACAACAGAAATTTACACTTCCTACTTTATGTGTATCAATTTACCCCCTTCTAGACTTGGCTTACAGCCCCCTTTTTCCTCCAAGATGCCCTTCCTCCAACCCTCCTTCCTTTTACAGTTTTCTTTACAGCAGGTGGCACAGGTATGATTAATTACTAAATTATTTATTTACCTAAAACCCCATAGTGGAAACCCGTGTTTCCCACTTACAGGACTTAATTAACCTCTCTAAATCTTAACATGTTTCCTCAGCTGGGCATTGGGGTTCACCATGGTACACAGTTCATACAGAGAGTTAAATGAGCAGATACACATCAAGCACTTTTCACAGTTCCCAGCACATAGCAACATTGAGTATATGTCAACTTTTCTTGTTAGGAGGAACAAAAAGAGATGAAACCTACATAACACATGAAAAAGTCCCTTGAAAGTGGGATAAAGGTAAAAAGGAGAATGCTTTCTTAATGATTGATTCAATAAACATTTATTGATTAGCTCCTCTTTCAGTCTCAAATAACATTTTGGTTTAAAAAGCTTTTAAAGAAATTGGTGGAAGCACACTGATGATAAATGAATATTGGTAAAAAGTGCTAGTGTGGTCTTAGAGATTAAACATCTTTCACCCATACCTTTCCATTAAAATGTTTTATGAAAGTTGCCTCTCTTTTTCAGCAATTTAAAATTTCCCTTCTTAGCTTAGGCTGTCATCTTTGTGCATGTTCCATGTGGTCAAAGTGCATATATTTGATATGTGAAAGACTATGATGGAAAGCAATTGTCTCTGAATAAAAGAAGGGGTCCAGAGGAGAATCATTCAAACATCAATACTCTCTAAAATCACTAGGGCTGACAAGTTTCACTGTGTAAAATGCTATCCCTGATGTTAATAGCATAATTTTCCTACCCTGTCAGATAATGGTAAGTTATCAAATTCCTAACTCCTAAAAAATGTCAGAGTAATTTCTTACTTTTGTTTACTAAAAATTACTTGACTCATTGAGTTGGCTCCTAAATGCATATAATTCTGTCATGAGACTCTTTCCACAATAGTAAATGTTCATATTTGCCAGTATGATACATTTCATATCTTAAAAATGGGATGATATAATGTTCAGAAAAAAAGTAAATACAAAGTTGGCGTGTTTGGGCACTCAATAAGTACTTGTTGAACTAATGAATCAGAAATAGCTCTTAGGGGCACCTGGGTGGCTCAGTCGTCAAGCATCTGCCTTTGGCACAGGTCATGATCCCAGAGTCCCAGGACTGAGCCCCGCATCAGGCTCCCTGCTCAGCGGGAAGCCTGCTTCTCCCTCTCTCACTCCTCTTGCTTGTATTCCCTCTCTAGCTATGTTTCTCTCTGTGAAATAAATAAATAAAATCTTAAAAAAAAAGAAAAGAAGAGAAAAGAAAAGAAAAGAAAAGGAAAGAAAAGAAAAGAAAAGAAATAGCTCTTAGAGCAAGCAACTCTGCAGGTTACTTTACTGCTCAGTCTTCCAACTTCCTGAGAGGACTCACAGCTATGCCCACAGCTTCATTGCTGATGCAATGGACAATTTTCATGGATACCAAGATTCCAAGTGCTACTGAAGGATTTATTCCTCCAGTGTCAGGCACTACTGGCAGCTAATAAGCCTGAGGTCTTAGCGCTACCCAGGAAATTTCTCTCAGCTGAAGAAATCTGCTTTACCCAAGGTCAAGCCTTCACACTGGCTGTTGATACCCAGTGACCAGTGATGAGGGCGTGTAAAGGCCTACTCCCCTCACCCTGTCATCCCAGCTACAGAGCTCCCCCTGGAGTAAGAGCCTGTTTTGAGTTTGCATTGCATACATACTCTCCCACCAACTCATCCTGTAGCCTTCTCTTCTCACACCAGTGTTGATCTCAGGACATTCCTAATAAAATTTCTGCACATGAATTTTCATCTGAGAATCTGTTTCTAGAGAACACAACCTATAATAACTAGTGACTTTCAAGGCTGGATTTCCAGTTGAGTCTCCTTTGACAAGCCCCAGAATCATGTATTTCTTTGCCTATTGAACATCTTCCATCTACATTCCCTTAATCATCTCAAACTCTACCTCCCCAAACTAAACTCATCTCATTTTCTACATCCTGAGATGCCAAACCTCCCATAGACATTCCTTCTCATGGAAGTTCACCACCAACACCAAAGCCTCCCAAGCCATAAATGTGGTGTATTCATGATCTATTGCTGTGTAACAATATGGTCAACAAGTTAGCAGCTTAAAAGAGCACACACCCATTATCTTAGTTTCTGTGTCTGAGGATGAGAAGTAGATCTGGGTCCTCTGCTAAGCTACAGCCAAGGTGTTAGCCAGGGATGGAGTCCCATCAGAGTGGAAGGATTCACTTCCAAGCTTATGTTGTCATTAGGAGAATTCGGTCCTTTGCAGGATGTGAGAATGAGGATCTCAGTTTCTTTGTGGCTGTGGGCAACAGGCTCAACTGACCTCAAGTGACCTCCGTTCCTCACCACATGCCATAGGCAGCTCATAATATGGCACTTTGCTTCTGAAAAGCCAGCAGGAGCAAGAGAGTTCTGGCAAGACAGTTAGAATCCTACATATCATAATCATGGAAGCGACATCCCATCACCCTTGCCATATTCAGATGGCTAGAAGAAAGTCACAGGTGCTGCCCTCAGTGATGAGAAGGTGCCCACAGAAAGGTGTTACACTAGAAGGTGGAATCATGGGGCCACCTTGGGATATACCCATGGGCTATAGTCTGTTTATTTTAGCCCCACCTACAGGCACTCTTTCTTTATCAACAGAAAAAAAAAATTGCCTTCTATGATGCTTTTAAGCTTTTGGCTTTCTGGGATATCAGACCTAATATTCAGAAGTCAAGTAAGAAACCCAAGAACCTACAAATCTCCTAGAGTTAAGAAAATTCATCTAAGAGTAATTTTTCTGAGAAGGGGAGAAAATGCACAGAAATGTCCATAGTCTCACTTATCCAGAGCAACACTGCAGCAATGCAACATAGCACAAAGTGCATGGCAACAATCATCCAGAATACTTACCAAGTTGACATGTATTACCCATAATATAAAAAAGGAGTTCTCAGTTTCTGCAGCTCTTTCCATTTCTGTCCAGCCAAGCATTGTCGAGTCCCAAAGCCTTCCAGAAATGGATGCCTATAAATCCACATCCCCCTTCTCATTTCAGTATCTTCCATCCACTATTGTCATATTTCTTTTGCCAAGTTGGCTTTGCCGAGAGTATCACCATCATACTCCCTGAATGATGGTATGATAAAGTTCTGAATAACAAGATTTTGGGACAGAAAAATATGGCTTCCTCTCCTTTAAGACTATGTATTGCTTGGCAAGTTCCTTCAGTTCTGTAGGCTTCAATTTCCTCAGCAGTAAAATGGAGACAATAATAGCACCTTTTATAAATGGGATTATTTACTTAATTTATCTTTGTTACTTTCTTAGTAGTATATAGAAATGTAATGGATTTCTGTACATTGGTCTTCTATCCTGCAACTTTACTGAATTCATTTATCAATTCTAGCAGTTTTTTGGTGGAGTTGTTAGGGTTTTCTATATATAGTATCATGTAATCTGCAAATAGTGAAAGTTTTACTTCTTTCTTATATTCTGGATGTTTTAAATTTTTCTTGTTTGATTACTGTGGCTAGGATTTCCACTACTCTGTTAAATAAAACAGGTGAGATGGACATACTTGTCTTGTTCTTGATCTCAAAGGAAAAGTTTATAGTTTTTCAGCATTAAGGATGATGTGAGCTGTAGGTTTTTCATGCAGTAGCCCTTATTATGTTGGGGTATGTTTTCTCTAAACCTACTTTTGTTAAGAGATTTTATCATGAATGGATGCTCTACTTCACTGAATGCTTTTTCTGCATTTACTAAACTCCCAGCATTCACAACAACATGAATGGATCTAGAGGATATAATGTTTGGTGAAAGTCAGAGAAAGACAAATAGCATATGATTTCACTCATATGTGGAAACGAACAAAGAAAAAAAAGAAACAGTAAATCAGACTCTTAACTATTAAGAACAAGCTGGTAGATCTCAGAAGAAAGATGGAGGTGGGGGAAGATGGATGAAATAGGTGAAAGGGATTAAGAATACACTTATTGTGATGAGCACTGAACAAAGTACAGGATTGTTGAATCATTATACTGTACACCTGAAACTAATATAAATAAAATAAAAATTATAGAAAAAATATAAGAAACATCAAACCCTTGCCATTTTTTAAATTTTCCAATTAAATTCCTCTTCAAAAGTATCATTACTATCACCATTCTTTATCAAAGAAAAAATATCTCAAGCCAAAGAACTAAAAGGACATAATCTTGAATTATGGACAGTCCTTTTAAGTGGAATATATTTAGCTTTAGGTAAGAAAACAAAAATAAAACAAACACCTAAAGAACAATCAAGAAATGGGCAGAATACATGAACAAACATCTCTGTAAAGAAGACTCCAAATGACCAAAGACACATGAAAGAATGCTCAACATCACTCAGCATCAGGGAAATACAAATCCAAACCACAGTGAGATACCACCTCATACCAGTCAGAATGGCTAAAACCAGTCAGGAAACGACAGGTGTTGGCGAGGATGTGGAGAAAGGGGAACCTTCCTACACTGTTGGTGGGAATGCAAGCTGGTGCAGCCACTCTGGAAAACAGTGTAGAAGTTCCTCAAAAAGTTGAACATAGAGCTACCCTACAACCCAGCAATTGCACTACAGGGTATTTACCCTGAAAATACAAATGTAGTGATCCGAAGGGGCACGTGCACCCCAATGTTTATAGCAGTGATGTCCACAATAGCCAAACTATGGAAAGAGCCTAGATGTCCACTAACAGATGAATGGATAAAGAAGATGTGGTATATATATATACAAGGGAATACTATGTAGCCATCAAAAGCACAAAATCTTGCCATTTGCAATGACATGGATGGAACTAGAGTGTATTATGCTGAGAAAAATAAGTCAAACAGAGGACTATTATCATATGATCTCACTGATATGAGGAATTTGAGAAAGAAGACAGAGGATCCTAGGGGAAGGGAGGGAAAAATGAAACAAGATGAAACCAGAGAGGGAGACAAACCATAAGAGACTCTTATTAATCTCAGGCAACAAACTCCAGGGTTGCTGGAGTGGAGGTGGGGTAAGAAGGATGGGGTGGCTGGGTGATGGACATTGGGGAGGGTGTGTGCTATGGTGAGTGCTGTGAATTGTGCAAGACTGATGAATCACAGACCTGTACCCCTGAAACAAATAATACATTATATGTTAATTTAAAAACAAACAAAAAAGAAATATCTCACTCCAGTACTGTTTTTCTTACATTGCCAACGCATTTTCATCATGAGTTTCCACTGATTTCACTAGTACTAGGGTTTAGCCATTGCTGGATTAGAGGCCCAAGCTTTGGTTAGACCAAAGTAATAGAACTGGTTTTACAGCCCTTTTGTATCTCAATCACTACATAAAAGATTGACTTAACCTGCGTCAATGCATGTTTTTCATTAAGATACCTCAAATCAAACTGGGCCTCAAACTTTCAAGTTATCTTGACTGATTTACTGTGAACTGAACCAGTGAAACTTCTCAGCAATTGGTCATCATATGTTTGTGTAAATGGGATCTGGGGAGCTATTAGAACTTAGAAAATGAGTTTGTTTGAAACACATTGGTCCCATCTTCACCGAGTAGGGAAACTTGCAGAGGAGAGGGATGGGGGCTTTTACAAAAACCTTGCACATTTTAAATACAGAAACATTATGCAGTCTTTCTGGTAAATTACACTTGATTGGGATGGAAGATAAATGTCACAATTGAGAGCAATTTGTAAAAATGCAACTGGAAATAATTTCTTTGCTAGTGTTGTTAAAAAGAAATATACTCCCGATCATAGATTTAAATAGGGTGGTGATGTATGGCATGTATTAACTGAAAAATCCTGCAGCTCTGTGTGACAGTTTATTTACATATATATGCATACATGTGTTTGTGTATTGGCAGTCAAGAAATGTTTGTATTTTAATCTACTATTTCTGTCTGGATGGAAAAAGGACAACAGAAATGTGTTTTCTGGACTTGGCTTGCACATAGATTCTCTTAATAAAAAACATGCATTGATGCAGGATAAGCCAGTCATTTGTTTAGCATGATCCATTTTTTAAAAAATGGACTGGTGTTTTGTTTCTCTTACTGTCCACTACATTACCCCCTATGCAGCAGGGACTTTGGACACAGAAACAAACGGAGGGACTTGGAGGGAGGGGGGTGGGGGATGGGAGAGCCTGGTGGTGGGTACTGAGGGAACCTATTGCATGGAGCGCTGGGTGTGGGGAATGGGGAATGAATCTTGGAACACTGGAAAAAAAATTTAACAATAAAAAAAGGAAAAAAAATGGACTGGGATATTTTCTTATATGTTTTTACTAGTATGCTGGAATATGCTGTATAATTTTTGTTGAAAATGACAGCAACACAACTAACACTGTATTTGGGGGTAGGAGATGAATTAACAAGCAAAATGGAAAAATATGTGGTGTATTGCCCATTAGAAACAGTGGGCTACATGCTCAAATGATGAGATCAAAATTCTCTATCTCTCCATTCTGCAACCTTCATTGGCTCTACTCTTAGATTCTCTCCAAGGAGTGGCAAAATCGCTGACCAACAAATGACATTACCTCTTAATAGCCTAATAACTTGAGCTGAAAAAGCATGTCTTTTTCTTAGTAATTTAATGATTACTGGGCTTCGGCTAGGTCCAAATATCCAATTCAGATTCAATCACTAGGTACAGAAATATAGTGGACTCATTTATTAAAAGTCTGTCAGCTGTTTACCTCCTGGGATGGAAGTGAAGTCAATCTCTACTACCAATACATATTTTGTATGTAAACTGGGGAGGTGTGTCTCTTAGAAAGGGAAAGGTTCTGCTGAGGTACAGTGGGCAGTCAGAAATAGATTTCCCCAACCCTTCAGATATTATTATGTTTGTTTCTGTCCAGAGCTCATTTAAATTCTGGTTTAGTAATGCATGGTAGGATTTTTGCCCTTTCAACAATTGATCCTATAGCATGTTACCTGCCTGGATAATATTGGCAACCTTATCTTACTCTTATCTATCATGAAATAAGACAGTAATGAAAACGCCTTCACGGGAAATGATTGTGGGGGACACACGAATGTTTCACAGTTTTCTCACATAGAATGAGCAGAGATCATATGCCTGCCTTCATGATTACAGTCTTGTTTATGTGTTCCTTTATCAACAAGCTAGTAACCTAATAATTATAGCTTATTAACTGCAAGGGAAAAAAGACAGCATCAACAGAGCAGAATGAGCAACTGACTTAAAATTACACAAATGTGGGTTAAAATTCGATGTCAGGTCCTCGGTAAATTAGAGCTATAAATTTTTTAAGTTAATCGAGTGTGTCATGCTAGACAAGTTGTTAGCCTCACCAAACCTAAGTTTTCTCATCTCGAGAAGAGGGATAAAGTTATGTACCTTGCAGATGTATAATGAGGATGAAATATAGCAAAAATTAGGTCCAAGTGTCATATAGGAATGAAATAAATAATAGCTGTTATCCTTAGGAATAAAAACAGCATTTAATATTGATATAAAAAGCTAGTGAGGATATAATTGATAGTTTGGAAAACTAACTCTGGAAAAGAGAAGAACTTGCTAAAAAAAAAAAAAAAAAGAATAGGGATTGACACCAACACACACAAAAAAGATTTTTAGAAAAGACACACTATAAGCAAAGACATTTATGTACACAAAGAGTTTAAAAGACACTGGTATATATTTTACTCTCATAAAATGAGGGTGAAAACCCCATCATGACAGAGATGGCATGGAGCACAGTGGTGAAACATGTATTTCCATGGCCCTACAGAGTTTACAGTTCATATGCATGGCCATTCATGGGATGGTGGGCAGCTAAAGATAGCTGTCATTGACTACCATCCTTTGGTCTTCTGGAATATGTTATTTTTATGATGATCCTAATCCATTAGCTACCCCGGATTAATAATCAGAGAACCTATATTTGACTCCCAAGTCTGCACTTTAACAAGCATGAGACAACTGTGGCAAGAGGGAGAACCTCTGTAAACTCCTGCCTCCTTATCTGCCAACAGAGGACAGCAGAGACATAGCACTCTGCTTACCTTAATTTCCTAGTTAGTCTGCCAAAACTAGGATCCTACGTAGCCTTGACATTTGGGCGAATTACTCCACCTTTCAGTATTCTCGTCTGTACAGTAAGGATAATTAAAGCACCTACTTGAGAAGATCAAGTGATTTAACCATGTAATGTGTTCAATATATTGTCTGGCATGTGGTAAGAGGTCCACATAGTTAGCTATTGCTGTTGTTGATTAAATGCATATTTTTATGGCTGCCATGAAGCTGGCATAGAATTCCTTTTATTATCTTAGCTCTCTAGCAACATATAGTAAATGGTCGATAAATAGCCCTACAGCTTGCTTACTATGATTATCATTATTGTACCTAATATTCTCAATGGTAGAATGACTATGTAGCTACTAAACTGAGAGTTTCTTCATAGATAAAACATACACCTCTTAACTGTGCCCCTCCTATGCTTATAACCAGATATGAAATATAACCATCTTTTAGTAAGTTGAATAGAATCTTCTCTCTCAGTTTCACCAATTTACCAAAGATACCAAAATCTAAATTATTCTGAAATGAACTGACTTTTCAGAGTGTTATTCTTGTGTCATTTGCATACATTGAGTCTATATATTGGAAATTTTCCCTAGGACATTTCGCTTCAATTTTCCTCACTTTCCATTAGTTCTTCATTAAAAGTTTGTCACTTGAGGGTGAGTGGTTAAGAATGGGTTTGCACGTATCTGCATTATTTACCAAACCACAGACAGAAGACAGTTTCAAAAGCCCTGGTTTTCATTTTCCCTGCCTCCTCACAGGGCCATAGCTATGCATCCCATTTATTACAAGCTCATTGCAGCTACCTCCAGAATCAGCCGTAAGGGGCTGCTAAACTGTAATTGGAATGAGGAAGTCAAGGCTTTCTGCAGCTTTTTAAAGGACAAAGCAATGCACCTTAGTGGTTTGGGGGCTCCTCCAAACTCGTGCCACCATATTAAGAGTTTCATTCCAAAGCAAAATGTCTTGGAACAATTCTCCAGAAATACAAGCAATTTGAGTGACAAATACAAAATTACACAATTGGGGGGGAAAGATTGTCAAGCCAAAACATAGAAAGTAATGATTCATTTTAGAAAATAAAATACTCAAAGAAACATCAGGGAACTTGTTTTCGGCTGCAGTTAGCTTAATGAAATGGTTCTCTAAGTGGATGTTTATTGGAAATCTGTGTTTAGAAGGCTGGAAATAAATTCCATTTTTAAGTTATGCTTTCCCCCCTCTTCTTCTGCATTTGCTGGCCCATTTTATTCAAAGCTGAACACCAGATATAAATAAGAATTCTTGAACTTGTTTTTAACTGCTGGCATCTGTTAGATTAGAAGGAAGTCTGATTTAGCAAAACTTAGAACAGTACAGAACAATTGCCAAAATGAGAGAATCTTTTATTTATGTTGTACAACAATGTTATGTAACCAGGCAAGTTGTTCATCTTCATTCTTTATGATGAGTATATGGGACAATATATCTCTTAATGTTTGGCCAGCTGAGAGCCCATTACCTTGTGCTGCATTATTTAGATGTTAGATTGATTTGAGAGGAAATTAATTATGTATGTTGAGCTAAAAAACCATCATTGTATTCAGTAAACTCTTGTTACAAAGACCTCTCTGGTTTTTTTACTTTTTTTCTATTTTGGGGGAGAAATGGTAGTTGTTTCATTACCAGATCCTCCAGAAACCAAATAATTAAAAGTAAGAATGTCGTAGCCGAAGAGATCTTGGCTTGATTGGTAGCTCACCATTTCTGAGGTGTTTGAATGAAGTTGTTAATTCAAGCATATCGCTCAACTATAAAATGGCGATATTAGTATCTTCTTCACATATGCATTCTATAGATTAAGGCACAGAAACTGCTTAGCACATTGTCTAATACAAACCATGTACTCAATAAATGCTAACACTAAAAAAATTATCACGACATCCTTATGAATACAAAGTTAACTCATGTATTATGAGTATAAAGTAGTTTTGTTTTTACAAATCTATCTGGTTTCAGTAGGGAAAATGTTAGCTAAATGATTTTAGATATTTAGAGACATGGTCTGTGTATTGAGAAATACATAACCAAGCACAATAGCAGGATGCTGGGAAAGAGCGTTTAGCGAACTGTTCTGACATTCAAGTGTAGCAGTCATGGCTGGACAACAAATGCTGAATACTATGGATAAGGAATCAAGAAAGTGGAAAACTCAAGAATGATTTCTGTTGGTTTTCTCTTCTTATTTTATGAGAAAGAAGGACCTCTGTCTGGTTAAGTCTAATGAAACTGTGGGGGTGGGAGGAAAAACCCAAATTTACCACCTTAGGAAACTAATCCAGACTTGCCCAAATGAACACAAAGAATCACTGGGGAAAACTGACCTGGGTCAGGCCCCTACAAAGTTGATATGAAAATAGTTGCTTTGGATTCTGCTGATATGACTTTCCCTAACAGGGAGTTTTTCTATACTATGAATAGGGAATTTTTATCTAAAATCCTCAAATTCCAAAAGAAATTTGTCAATCAGTCCTTGGAAGAGGATACAGGATACATTAAGGATATATTCAATATGTCTGTTATTAATAATAGTGAAAGCTAATATTGACTGAAACTTACCATGTGGGGCACCTGGGTGGCTCAGTTGGTTAAGTGTCTTCCTTCAGCTCAGGTCCTGATCCCACGGTCCTGGGATCAAGTCCCATGTTAGACTCCCTGCTCGGCAGGAAGCTGCTTCTCCCTCATCTCCCATTTTCTCTCTGGCTACCTCTGTCGTTCACTCTCTCTCTCTCTCTCTCAAATAAACAAACAAAATCTTAAAGAAAAAGGTGGGGGGGAGAAAAAAAGAAAGAAACCTACCATGTGCCAGACATTGCATAAAGCATTTTACTTGTATTGGTCTAATTTTATCCTTAAAACAACTCTGAGAAGTAGATACTGCCGGATAACGCACCGTCCCTGACAAGATAATAAGAAAACTGGCGTTAAAAATGCTTTCCAAAAGTCAGGCAATTGATAAGGATGAGAAATAGGACTCATACTTGGGTTTGTACAGTCAAAACCTGTGGCATTTCTGACCGTGCTCATCTGTATCTATCTCTGGTCTTCTCCATCTCAAGGAACCAGATGATAGAACATAGTACCTCTCATCATCTGTACCATAGATCTGAGGCAGAATCAGAAGATGCCATCCCTATGGAAATGGACTACAAATCGAGTTTAGTTGGGTCTATAATTTGGTAGTTGGGACTTTAGGGGTAGAGTTGGGGTAGATGCTCATTGATGAGGATAATATAAAAATAACACAAAAAACAGAACCACTGCCCTCCAGAGTTCTTTACCCCAATATCCCTTAAATATCCACAAGCAGCAGAATTAGCCTTGACTCGTGCCTTGGGTGAAATGGGCAAGCAATAAATTCAAAAAAAGCTTGCAAACCGAATTACTCTGATCCTGTAAACATTTTTAAGAATTCCTTTCTGTAAGTGAAATGTTTCTAAACATAATGCAATCATTCAGTAAAAATAAATAATTTGAAGCTGTATTAGTATGTGCCTAGAATCCCCAAACTGAGATATATATATGAATGGAAGACCAGCATCCACTCCTCCCTTAATGCTTGGACTATAGAGACAGATATCACCTCCAGTGATCAAGTTTTCCTCTGAACTCAAGATTTTATCAAGTTCCAAGGTTATAGCCAAGAAGGAGGTGTGTCATGCCACTCCTTAAGTGATCCTTAACTTTGGTAAAAAGATCTCAGATGGCCTGTGACTATGTTCAGTGTATACCAGCAAATATCTGAAAATGGATCCACTCCACAGATCTTCAGGTGATTACCCAAGTCTTAGAGCTTAAGAACCTCATCTTTCTCACTGCTGAATCTCCAACTGTGAGTACAGAGATTTCGAAATAAACTTTGATTTCACAACCATAGCAAAACCAATTAGACAGTTTGAGGTTCTTTGATACAAATACCTCTATAATAATCATAATTAACATGCCATTTTTATGCATGACCTATAGCTGCTAACTCATCACTACCACAATCCAATGAGGAAGGTACTATTATTAGCACTACCTTTAGATGGAAAGAAAAGCATAGTAGGATTAGAAATGCGTCCAACATTGTGATATTAAGAAAAGATGGAAGTAGGCTTCAAAGCCAGGGTGTCTGCAGAGCTCACATTTTTTATCACCATGCTTGCTGTGCCGCCCTCTGCCATAGAATCATCAGTCATCATTTGTTCAGGGCTTACAATGTGCCAATGTAAATTGTGCTGACCACAATCTATGTTATATCAACACATCAATATGGCAATTCAATTAATACAGATGCAATTTTTGGACCCATTTTATAGATAAGACTAAGGCTCAGAGATGATATCCAATTTTATCAGTAATAATAAATCAGAATAAAACTCAAACTCAGATCATTTTGCTCAGCCTACACACCTAACCCCTCTCTTACCATGCCTTTCAAGAAGGGATTTTTTTCCATCAGGAAATCTGTAAGTGCTATAAACCACTGAGCAATAATTTCTGACTGAAAATAAATGAGGAAAGTGGGATTCAATTCAATTTAATTAACATATACTACATTACTAGTTTCAGTGGTATAATTTAGTGATTCATCAGTTGCATTTAACACGCAGTACTCATTACTTTAAGTACCCTCCTTACACCCATCAGGAAAATAGGATTAAATGTCCAACACAGAGCTTTCCAGTCTTATATATGATTCTCCTATAAGTATGTTTGAGCTACATTTTTGAAGCTCTTTTTTTAAACACACTTGATTTTAGAATATACAGTTGATCCTTGACCAGTGGGGGGGTATAATCTAATACTACTTTGGTTATAATCCAATACTACTTTATTTGTGGTTCAAATCATTCCAGTTTTGACCATTGGGAGCTCTTTCAGTTGGCTCCTAGGTCTTTCTGAAGTACTCCCTTTACTGTGTTTTGTTTTGTTCTCGAGCAATTTGTTAAGTTCTGGCACTACACAATGCTCCAGACTCCACTTGTATATTTCCTGCCAGAACCTGACAATCCAGTATTTCTCCAAAGTTCTTCTATTGAAGAATGGTATTAGAAACAAGTATCTGAATGTTAGGTGTACTTGTTGTTATGAGGTATCATTGTTTCTGGTCTTCCTCAGCTAACAGAACAAGGATACATTTGTGTGCATTAACTTGTTTATATATCCATATCTAGAAATATAAAACATACATCTGTATTTGTACACATCTATATTAACCTAACTTTATATAAACATAAGTTTGTACTGAGATTTTCAGTTCTAAAGTGTTACCACAATGTTATAGCTTTCACCCCTGTTGGTCTATAGCTTCTCAAAACAAGGAGAAACTTGGCTTATTACACCATTTGTATCCATTGAATTGCTCAGTTCCAGGATACACGTACATCAGTATCTAAACTATTAACATATACCCCCATGGGCAACAACTCTATCAAGTGCATACAACATTATGTGCATTTTCTTTTGCCTTTAGTCTTAAGACCCCACTCTTTTACAAAGTTATTTGTTCAGGACCTTTCCCCACTACTTCCTTCAGTAAGGTTGCTCTACACATTTCAAATACATTTAGATTTTTTTTATCATAATATACATTCCATCCTGAGTTCCTCTAACCTCCTAAATGACTATTTAATATGCAGACATCAAAGCTCACTCTTTCTGCATGCTGCAAAGTTCTACAGGTTATAATAACAATATACTAACATGTATCCATTATTACAGGATCATATAGAATAGTTTTTCTCCCTTAAAAGTTCCCCTGAACTTTACCTATTCTACCCTGTCCTTCAAATTCCTGGAAATCACATATCTTTCTATCATCTCTACAAACTCTGCCTCTTCCAAAATGTCATATAAATAGAATCATACAATATGAACTCTTTTAGATGAGCTTCCTTCAATTAGCAATGTGCATTTTAGATTCACCATGCCTTTTCATAAATTGATAACTTACTCATTTTTACTACTGAATAATATTCCATTGTATGGCTTACTTCAGTTTATTCATTCACCTATTTATAAACCTCTTGGTTGCTTCCAGTTTTTTAATGATCGTTAATGTACTATAAATAAAAATTTGCATGCAGGTTTCTATGTGGACATTAATTTTCAAATCATATGTGGAAATATCTAGGACAACTATTTTTAATTGTATGATAAGACAATGTTTAACTCTACAGGAAACTGCCAATTTGTCTTACTAAGGGGCAGTTTCATTTTGCAATTTCAGCAGGAATGAATGAGAATTACTGTTGCTCTATATCTTCACCAGTAACTGGTATTTTTTTAAGTTAGCCATTCTAATAGTTGTGCACTGGTATCTTGTCATTTTTAAAATTTACATTTATACAATGAAAAAATAATGCTGATTATCTTTTCATATATTTATTTGATATCTGCATATTTTCTTTGGTGGGGTATTTGTTCAAAATTTTTAATCATTTTTAATCAAGTTGTTTTATTGAGTTGTAAGAATTCTTTGTATATTTGGGATGAAAGTGATTTAGCACATATGTATTTTGTAAATATGATTTGCCAAATCTGAGGCTTATCTTTTCATTCTTTTAACAATGCCTTTTAAAGAGCAGAATTTAAAAGTTTTAATATAGTCCATGTTGTAGGTTGAATTGTGTTCCCCCAGAAAGATATGCACAAGTCCTAACCCCCAGGATTTCTGTGACCCTAACTACAAATAGAATTTCTGAGTGTGTAATCAAGTTGAGAGTAAGTCCTACTGAATTAGGTTGGGCACAAAATCCAGTGGGTGGTGTCTCTATAAGGGAGACAGATCTAAACACAGAAACACAGGGGGAAAGATCCCCTGATAATGGATGGAATATTTCATCTACAAGCCATAAACACCAAGGGGTGCCAACAGCCCCCAGTGGCTAAGAAGAGGCAAGGAGGATGCTTACCTAGAGCCTCTACTTCATAAGCAACAGGCATGTGCCAACATCTTAATTTTGGACTTGGAGATTTGAGAAATGTGAGAAAATAAACTGCTGGTTTTTCAAGCCATGTGCTTTATGGACCTTGTTATGGCAGCCCTAGGAAATCAATATAGTTGACCTTATCATTTTAGTTTCCTTCAAGGGCTATTCTTTGGTGTTGTATCTAAAAACTCATCACCAAACTCAAGGTCACCAAGATTTTCTCCTATGTATTATTCTGGGAATTTTAAAGGTTTTCATTTTACATTTATGCATATGACCCATTTTGAGTTCACTTTTATGAAAGGTATAAAGTCTGTGTTTAGGTTCAGTATTTTGCACGCTGACATCCAGTTGTTCTAGTGCCATTTGTTGCAGCGACGATCCTTTCTCGGTGAAATTGACTTTGCACCTTTATCAAAAATCAGTTAACTTTGTATCGGTTTGAGCTGTACTCTTTAATATTTGGTTATTTTCCATATATGATATAATCCATTAAATTCTTTCATAATTTTTTATGTTTGCAACAGATTTTATTGCTCTTCCTTTCCTCTAGATCATTCATCAAAAAGAAAAAAGAAACTTCAATTTCTCCAGGCACTACACAAAAATGGTGGAATAAATTTCTTACATCAACTGAAAATGATTCATAATCATTTTCTTATTTGTACCTCCAGGCACTGAAGAAGATAAACTCTCTTTGGAGTCACAGATTTAGAAAAATATATATTATGAAATTTTAAATGTTGAGATGGGTGCTTTTTATATCAGCTGTGGAGGAATTCTGCATTAGGACTAAATAAGACAGGAGAGAGATTTATTATGAAATATGAGGTCCTGCCCTACAGAGGACTCATTTTATGACTTCATAAAAATGCAATATTACCAGGACACTCCTCTCTCTCCTCCCCACACACAAACTACTGTGAGGTACGCAGATGTTATAAAGCAATACCCAAAAGGCTAAGAAGCTCATCTCTCTTGGTGACTACTGTAACCCCTACTCCAAGCACAGTCTCACACACAGTCACAACTCAACAAATGCTTGTTGAATGAAAGATGTCATAGCTTGCATAAGGTGCAAAGAAATGGATAACATATTGATGGACCAAGAGCTGAATCAGGGTCCCAGGTATGTTTTAAGTGTCTCATATTTAAAAAGTTAAAAAATAATTTTGTGCAAACATTTTTAAATGAGAATTCTTATAAAAATCTAGATTTTAGGGGCATCTGGGTACCACAGTCAGATTAGGATCCTACTCTTGGTTTCAGCTCAGGTCCTGATCTCAGAGTCTTGAGATTAAGCCCCCTGTCAGCCTCCCTGCTCAGCATGGAGTCTGATTAAGACTCTCTCCCCATCTCTCTGCCCCTCCCCCCACTGTGTGTGTACATAATAAATAAATAAATCTTTTTAAAAATCTAGAGTTTAGTACTTGTTTGACAAAAGTTGGAGGATTCAGCAACACTGAACATGTATTTCCACTGAAACTGTGCTGAATAGTGCTACTCCATTTGAATAGGCAGGTGTTCTATAGTTCACCATAGACCCCGTCATTCCTAACTGTCAAACACATCGCCAGCCTCACACATTTACCTTATCTGCCTAATTCTCATAAACATTGAGTTTTCAACCCTTGTTTTGAGTTTCACACATTTGAGTGAATGTACCACTATTTACAGAGATTTCTGGGGGGTGTTAAAAAAAATTCTCTCAAAATAATTTCCATAATAAGAAAATGCTATTTGTTGAGAATTAGAGCTATGTTTTGTATTCTATACTAGCTACTTGGCATGAAATACATGTTTTATTTTTTATATAATAATCCTAGGCCATAGATCTCATTACTTCTTCCTATAGTGGGAAGGCAATCATCTTGTTCAAAGGCATAGCAAGTATAAGAACAGGGAGAGAAGCTTACATCCAAACTCATAACCATTTCACTATGATTTAAACCACTTTGTCAATCTCTTGAGAGCAGGAAGAATTCATTCCTGGTAACCCCATGGTCATTAAATTCATTCTTGGTATTTTAGTTTGAGTGTATTGGAAAGACTAGAGAAATTCAAAGCAACTTTACAACTTACTAGCTCTATGATAATCTTGGGACTGTCATTTAACTCCTTATTTACTCATATGTTCAATGTTGATAATAATATTAACCTCACTAGTTGCCATAAGAGTTCAAAAAATGTAGAATGAATTTCTATAAAACTTTACTATATAGTTATTGCTCAATTTTTGGTCACTGTTGTTCTTAAATATAAGTCAGAAGTATATCTTAGACTTGCAGAACCAAATAGGGAATCCAGATGAAAGATATAATGATGGATATTTTTCCCAGATAAAATGGGTTGGAAGATAGGGAGGAAAACAAGGATCATGAGGAGAGGAAACACTAGGCTTTAATGATCTATAAGGGGTGCAAGTGGTAGGTTGACTCCAAACTCTAAATTACAGGCCCAGGGATGGGCTAATAAAAGTGGAACAATGCCAAGGAACATAAAGCCTGGTAACTTTACCTTTTTTTCTTTTTCCAAATACGCAAACTGTTCTCTAAAAGACATCCTGCCATGTATCACCTAAGAGACAGTTACCTTCCAGTCATACAACTTCCATCAAATAGTTACTGAACATATACTCTACATCAGGCACTGGGTTAGGTGCCGAAGATTCCATAATGAACAGGATAGAGTTCTGGACCTCTTTCCAATTGCTCACTATCAGAGTTTAGGTGCAGGTGGGGAGGGGGATTAAGTAAACAATTACAATATAACTAAATTATTCACAGATGAAGTGTCAACTAAGCAAAGGAAGGCCAAAGAAGACTTCTTGGATAAAATGAAATTTACAGAGGGAACAGGGACCATGGAACATGAGGCAATACCAGACTTCACTGACCTACGTGGCGTAAGTACAATGCACCATGATGAACGGCTGAGAGAGTGTCTCAGTCAGAGAAAACAGCATGTGCAAATACTTACAGATGAGAGAGATCATGATTTGTTTGTAGGGTCTTAAACAACTCAGAACTCCTTGAGTTTAAGAAAGAAACTACAAGGGCAAGAAAAAGAGCCCAATGGCTTAAGGAAGAAATAGCTCAAGAAAGACTTTATGACTGTATTCAAGTGTTTGCAATTTATTCTCATAGCTAGGTAGAATCATTAAAATTTTTAAGAAATATACACCTAAAAAGGAATGCTCTGGCTTCCAAGTGGTGAAAGAACTGGAAGATAATGGGGATCAAAGGCAAGAAAGCACCTTGGAGATACTTGCCTTAACCCTGTTGATTCAATGTATGCAACCCCCTTTATAGTTTCTGTAGCACTTAGATATGCTGCCCAGATCCCCCATTAATAAAGAACTTTTTGTTCTAGCTGCAGGGAATACTGTCAGCAGACATGAACGGTCAGCTTTGTCTGGAATGATCTGAGCTGTAGAGATCTGCCTGGCCCAAGGCCATGCTTCCTGGTCACCCAAAGACCCATATCCAGTGATTATTTGCTGTGTTAATATGAAGGCCTGGACATCTGTGCCCAACACCTGACAAGACTGGAGTATCATTTTAGGTCCAGAGCTCTATGTTGAGTCAACTGAGGAAATCTTTGTGCCAGCATCACAATTCAACTTTTCTCCCTGTTCAATTATGCATCCTTATTTACTTCTACAGGTTTGATCTCTCAGGGGCAGTCCTTAAAAAAAAAAAAAAAAAAAAAGCCCTGCACCTCCTGCACTTCAAGTCTAAGTCTGCTTTCTGGAGAACTCAACCTGTGACAGTTTCCATAATGTGCACAATTACCTAACCAGTTCTACAATTCCCATGTTAAATCTACATGGGCAATATTTTGTCATTTTCATAACTTTACAGCATTAAGACTTTTGTTTGCCATGCCAAGATTATTAACTCAACTTTGTTTCAATAGCTGCAAGAGCTTATAAATACCACAGACTATTAAAATCATTTTGTGATTAGCCATATGTAAGTAACTTGTGTAAGCAACTTATTCTCTTGAAAAAAACTAATCCTGATTCATATAGTTAGATGACAGAGCAATGAATCTCTACAGTGATGTTCTAGTTCTGCATTTAATGTCCTATTTCCCTGAAGCTCTGGTAACTTCAGAGTGAAATCTTTGCTTCAAGAGACCACTGACCTGTACTGGCCTCAAAATGAGAGTTCCTGGGTAGATAAATTTCCTTTGACAGATATGTTGAAAAGTTTGCTGTCCAAACAACAAATATGTTTTTCATTCCATGAGAGCAGAAAATATATTTGAGCTTTCCAATTGTTGTGCTGTGAATGAGCTACTGGGAAGTTTGGATAGTGATCTC
Source organism: Spilogale gracilis (assembly GCA_004023965.1). Classification (NCBI taxonomy): domain Eukaryota; kingdom Metazoa; phylum Chordata; class Mammalia; order Carnivora; family Mephitidae; genus Spilogale; species Spilogale gracilis. The sequence goes on from PITA01004674.1 coordinate 109,723, forward strand.
CTCAGCATCTGCCCTGGGCCAGATGCTGTTGGCTATGAGCAGCCTCATTCCTTTTGCCTGATGTGTCATATTGAGGTAGAAACATCTTTGACACCCCAGAACACAGTACAGCAAACTGTAGACTATACAAATGGAAGATGAGAATTTAACTGAAATCTACACATACAGCCCTCCAAAAAAAATCACTTATCAATTTCTCTGACAACAGGCTTATTCTGCAAGTATTATATTATGAAAACTCAATTCTCAAACTTAGCAATTAGGCAAAAGAAAGAAGGAAGAAAGAAAGAAAGGAAGGAAGGAAGGAAGGAAGGAAGGAAGGAAGGAAGGAAGGAAGGAGGAAGGAAGGAGGAAGGAAGGAGGAAGGAAGGAAGGAAAAAGTAAGGAAGGAAGAAGGAAGGAAGGAAGGAAGGAAGGAAGGAAGGAAGGAAGGAAAGAGAGAGAGAGAAAGAAAGAAAGAAAGAAAGAAAGAAAGAAAGAAAGAGAGAGAGAGAGAGAGAAAGAAAGAGAGAAAGAAGAAAGAGCATGTTCATTTAATTCACTCTCTAATGAGGTGAGTAGTTCAAAGTCAATGCTACCCACTGTGTAGTGTTTCCCCAACATATTTGATCATGGAATCTTTTTTCAGTGACCCATTAGGAAACAATGGCTGAAGTGAAGTCTGTTTTGCTACAAATAAAAGAGAATTAAAATAAGTTCTTTGTTGATGTGATGGTCTGAGTGTGATAGAGTACAGAACAGGAAGCACCCCAGGATGTAAATAAAAATAATGCATATCAGATAGAAATAAATTACTGATCACTGTTCTATAGAATTTTAAGGCAGAAAAGTTTTTTAGATATCATAAGACATAGCACATATTTTTCTGAAGTGAAAACTGAGATTTGGAATGAAAACACTTGTTTGTGTTAATATGGGAAATTAATGCAAGACTAACCACATTTGTCTGTTAAATGAATGAATCAATGAGAAAATAATGCCATTTTAGAACCATATTTTATTAAGAAAAGGAGAATGAGATAATTTATGAGACTTTGAAAAAATTAACTAGAACGAGTAATTGCTTACAGTAGGAAAGACATCGGACAAGAAAATATTTTAGTAAAAAGCTGTTAAGGAGATTTCTAGAAACAGAGAGAACATCATTCATTAAGGAATGAATTCCATGAGGCCAGAATCCCAATGACAGCAGAGAGGATCATCCTTTAAAAAACACTTATAGGGGCGCCTGGGTGGCTCAGTTGGTTAAGCGACTGCTTTCGGCTCAGGTCATGATCCTGGAGACCCAGGATCGAGCCCCACATCAGCCTTCCTGCTCGGCGGGAAGCCTGCTTCTCCCTCTCTCAGTCCCTCTGCTTGTGTTCCCTCTCTGGCTGTGTTTCTCTCTGTCAAATAAATAAATAAAATCTTTAAAAAAAAAAAAAAAACACTTATAGTACAGTGTACATTTTAATGTTACATATTTTACTATGTTATATATTTAATAGGTTCTGTATTTTGATATTGCTTTAATATATTGACATTATCAAATATATATTTTATATATTTCAAATTATAAATTTAAAAAATACTATGTGCAGCAATATAAAAACAAAATAAAATTAATGTACTGTAATTAAATCTTACATTTTTCCATATTTGTAGTAACCCTATAAATAATCCTGAATCAGACACATCTAACATAAATATTTTCTGTCAATTTGGTTTTGCCTCTTCATTTTCTTTGTGGTGGTGTCCTTTGAAGAGTTAAAATTTTAAATTGCGATTAAACTAAATGTATCAGTCTTTCTTCTATGATTCATGCTTTCAGGTCTTCTCTAAAAGATCCTTGCCGGGGCGCCTGGGTGGCTCAGTTGGTTAAGCCACTGCCTTTGGCTCAGGTCATGATCCCGGAGATCGGGATTGAGTCCCACATCCGGCTGCCTGCTCTGCGGGTAGCCTGCTTCTCCCTCTCTCACTCCCCCTGCTTGTGTTCCCTCTCTGGCTGTGTTTCTCTCTGTCAAATAAATAAAATCTTTAAATAAATAAATATAAATATATATATATTTATAAATATATATATATAAATAAAACATCCTTGCCTACTTCATGATCACAAAGATTCTCTTCTATGCTTAATTCTAGAAACTTTGTACTTTCAATTGTTATGTTTATATATATGATCAGTATCAAGCTATTTTGTGTAGGGTAAGGTAGGATTCAAGATTATTTGATTGCCATTTGTAGAAAAGTGATGTCTTTTCCCCCATTAAATTTCACTGACATCAAATAGAGCTACCCTATGACACAGCAATTGTACTACTGGGAATTTACCCTAAAGATACAGATGTAGTCATCTGAAGGAGTAACATGCACAAGCATGTTATATTGTTTATAACAGCAATGTCCGCTATAGCCAAACTATGGAAAGAACCTAGATGTCCATTAACAGATGAATGGATAAAGCAGATGTGGTGTGGATATATACACGACGGAATACTATGCAGCCATCAAAAAGAATGAAATCCTACCATTTGCAATGACATTGATAGAAATGGAGGGTATTAGGCTGAGTAAAATAAGTCAATCAGAGAAATACAATTATCATATGATCTCTCTGATATGAATAATTTAAGAGGCGGGTGGGGGCTCGTGGGGTGTAGGAAGGGAAAACAATGAAACAAGATGGGACCAGAGAGGGAGACAAACCATAAGAGACTCAATCTCAGGAAACAAACTGAGGGTTGTTGGGGGGTGGAGGGGAGGGATAGGGTGACTGGGTTATGGAAAAAGGAAAAAGAAAAAAAAGAAAAAAGAAAAAAATTTTCACAGACATCTTTGTCAAAATTAATTGCCTGTATATTTTAGGATCACTTTCTAGATTCTGTTCTTATACTACCAACATGAATATGCATACACCAAAACCATACTATTTGGGTTATTCTAGCTTTATAATACATCTTGAAAGCAGGTAACCTTAATTGCTCAGGTGTGTTCTTTTTCTCTTGAGTCTTTTTCTCCAAGTTAATCTAGGTTGTTTGCATTTTCAAATAATTTCAGGATCAGGTTGTCAATTTCCACCAAAAAATAAAATGGAAAATTTTAATGAGATTGTGCTGATTTAATAGATCAACTTGAAGATGATTTACGTCTTAAAATGTTTGGATTTTCCAATCTTCACCTTCATTCATGTAGGACTTCTTTTAATAAATTTTCATTTAAATTTCATCTTTCTGGATATCCAGATTTTGACATTTGCTCTCCTTTCACTGCAGCTGTCTGCTATACAGTTTAATATCCTTTTATTTTTGACCTTTATGAATATCTTCATTTTAAGAGTATCTTTCAATATACATAGAGGATTGGAGTTTGTATTGTTAACCAATATGATTTTCTAAATTCTAATAGATGAGTTATACCCATTTACCTTTATTAATATGTTTGGTCTCAATCTATCTTTTAAAAATACTGTATCAATATATACAAGTTATCAATACAATTAGCTATTGAATCTATTTTCCACTTCATTCAGTCTCTCAATTTCACTTTTGAAAGCATGATTATGCTGTTCTTTATACTGCTATCTTTATATAATATCATTAGTGCCCCCCCCTTGGGGGGTTTCTTGTCTCCTTTTATATACTGTGATACTGAAATTATTTAACTCCCATACCTTTCCCACAGGATCTGATTTGAATATATAGTAACTAAAAAAACAGTTGAAAACATAAAGCTACCAAAATTATCACACTTTTCATCTACCTTCCCATTCCAACTTTTGATAGTTATATTCTATCTACATTGTCAAAATATGCTGCGCTAGAGAACATTTAGCCCCAGAGATAAAGATATATTTACTGCTCACCACCAGACTGTAGTGAGCTATCAATGATTATTAACAGTATACCATAACTTGATTTTTTTTGGTTAACATTATATCATAATTATTTTTCTTATCAACCATTCTAAGATGTCATTTTTATGACTGAGCTGTATAGAATTATTTGTATTTTTGGTAATTTATTTCTGTGATTCTACATTATTGAACCTTTGGATTTGAGGTCATGTCATACATCCACATCCCTGGCACATGGTAAATAGTATGAGATGATGGAAATGGGGGTAGAGCAACTATAAATCTTGACTCTGCCACTTAGTAGCTATATAACTGTGGGCAAATTAACACAGCTCCGTGAGCCTTAGTTTCTTCATTTGTAACAGGGTTTAGTAATATCTACCTCAGGAATGTTGCAAAGACTATCATGCGCATTAAATATCTATTCATAAACTATACAAAAATCAGGTAGCTAGTACTATTTTGAATTAGGAAGAAAATGTTAAAAGAAGATGAAGCACAAGTTGGATACAAGCTTCAATGATTAAGAATCTATAATGTTTTCCTAAATACACTTAAGAACTATGTGAATATATGAATAACTCTGTATCCACAAATCCCTCCTGTCATAGTAGCAGTCCCAAAGGCCAAGATGTTGCTAATGACATTCAATCAATCAGTTATTTCTTCAAGCTGACCATTGGCTTGTTCTTTTTTATTCACTTGAGCCTAGTATAAAGCCACTGTCGTAATCTTGGGCTTCGACACAAATAGGACCTTGGAATCCTGTGGACTCAGTACAAGTGCCTTTCCCCATCTGACTGTTTAGGCTCTACCGTCATAGGCAACGTTTGGAATATCTCAGTCTTGGAATGACAAAGGTACAGATTTATATTGCAGTGCTATCACTAACTAGTAATGTTATCTAGAAGAGTTAGCTTACCTTCCTGAGCTTCAGAACTGGACAACAGTAATACAAATCTTTACAATGTCAGAATTAACTAATGCTGGTAAATCATCCCAAAGAGTGGGAGATAAATACAATATTGGCTATATTTTGGTTTAGAGGCAGTGCCTGAGGGTTGTTTCTGATACTTACCTAACAGAAATAGTGAAATCAACACTAGCACCTTTAGTTAACCACACATAAGCCTGATGTAAGTGTGAGCACAAACAGAAATATGCACACTTGAATTGTGTGGCAGTGCTTCATTTAATGTCATTATCCAGAACATTCAGAAACTTACATTACTTTTTTTTTTTAAGATTTTATTTATTTGACAGAGAGAAACACAGCTAGAGAGGGAACACAAGTAAGGGGGAGTGAGTGGGAGAAGCAGGCTTCCCGCCGAGCAGGGAGCCCGATGTGGGACTCGATCCCGGGTCTCCAGGATCATGACCTGAGCCGAAGGCAGTCGCTTAACCAACTGAGCCACCCAGGCGCCCCACATTACTTTTATATTATCAAATAACTATAAAGTAAGCACATTTCAATTCTCACAGTGAATTCATGGTCCCCTGAGATCACATCTGCAGATCCTGGGCTGGGAATCACAGGTTTACTTTTTCTTTGTCTCCCCAGCAACGTGAGAGATTTGACAGCTACAATTGGGCAGCTATCCGTGAGCTTGATGGAAAGCACTGTGTGGTCTGGCACGTCTTTATATACAGACATTAATTAATAGAATTCACTCTGGGTTCACCAACATTTAATTAATTAGATTAAATGAATGTCTACTGATTATAAAAAGTGTGACGGCACCAAATTGAATGGACAATATTATAATTATTAGGGTCCACTCCATGGTGATGGTTGTCCACTAAAACCCCAAAGATGTATTCAGGGACAAGTGAGTCCACTGGAAATGACCATCACTGTTCCATGTCTTTTTATTTCTTCTCTAGCACTCAGGATGCTTCTGTGGGGGCTACGTAATTATGCTCCGTGATGATCATCAGGGTGTGATGGAATTGGAGCCACTGATATGCTGCTTCATTTGCATCTTCCTAATTTTGCTTATATTTGGAAATATGCAAGTGAAAGGACATCTTCTTCTAAAAACAGGGAAGTTAATGTTTCTTTCTGATTAAGAAAATAAAGCACACTACTTGTTGAGAATTGGAAAAATAAAGCAAGAAGAACAAAAGAAATAAAAATAAAACACATGATGGCTAACATGTATTGAGCAATTCTTACATGTTAACCACTTCATACATGATCTCTTAAGACATGTTAAGTGTCCTAATGCTTTATTTTCAAAATTTTATGTATCAAATTCTCATAATATCCCCATGACTATATAATTAATATTCACCTTGTATAGTTAAGAAATTAAGGCCATGAAAAGTAAATAACTTGTCCAAAATCACACAAAAGATTACTCACAACCTCACTTTCCAGAGACAAGCACTTTTAGTATTTTAATAGTTTTGCCCTGTATGCATATAACTCACTTGCATCATGACTATGCTATACAAGTTACTTTATTTCTGCCCATCTTTATGGCAAAACCTTGAAATGAGATTAATAATTCCTGCTATACAGATAACAAAACTGAGACTCAGTTTGATGATTTTGCTCAAAGTAATACAAGTATTAAGTACCAGAGCCCAGAATTTAACCCATGTAACTCTGACTCCAAAACATATAGCCTTTCCAATATATAGCACTGCTCTATTTTCTTAATATCAAGGTTACTTCCGCATTGAGATTAAGCCGTATACTTCCAAACACCAAGACTATGTATGCTCTGTTCACTGTCTTTCCCACATAAAGATTCATGTTCTGTGGGGTCAGACTAGGTCTGCCATTATGGGACACATTTCTCCCTCCTATAGTACAGAAAAGGAGAAAATTATTAGGATGCAATTCTGAAATTCTGTTAACGAGTTGTTTATTTAGGATTACTCATCTCATTTACATTGAAAGACATCAGCTTTGGCACTCTCATTCACCACTGCATATTAGTTGGACAGCCCATTTTAGAAAAAAGTTGCCCATCTGTCTTAAGAGCCTTAATAATCTTTTAATTTTTAGGGGCACTTGGGTGGCTCAGTCTGTTAAGTGTCTGCCTTTGGCTCAGGTCATGATCCCAGGGTCCTGGGATTGAGCCCCGCATCGGACTCCCTGCTCCACAGGAAGCCTGCTTCTCTCTTTCTCACTCCCCCTGCTTGTGTTCCTTCTCTCACTGTGTTTCTCTCTGTCAAATAAGTAAATAAAACCTTTTTAAAAATTTTTAAAATTTTTAGTGAAGTTACACATTACATAGTTTTTCACAGCTTAAGTCATAAAGTGTGCATATGCTTCATGCTGCTTCTTAAATTCATATTACAGTGACTTTGAGTATTTCTGTCACTTGAAAAGTTTTATAAGCAAAGATTCCAATGCATTAAAGTTATATAATATAGTACAACACCTGACATAGAAGAGACATAATAGAGATTCAGAAAACATTTGTTGAGTGAATAAATGAATATGGAACTACTAATCATTAATTCATATTCTATTGAGGACACATAGGATTTTCCTAACTTGTAACTATGATAAACTACACTGTCATGAATGATGGCAGATTGAATACATACAACTATTTCTCGTATGTTCAGAAACTTCACTGAAAATGATAGTAAAGGGATTTTTACAACATACACATAGACCCAAATGATAAAAAGAATAATGTTAGAGGTGGTAGGAAAAACTTTTGAAGGTTGGAAAGCAAAAGAAGGAGTAGCAATTGAATTAATGGATATGCAAATGTGAAATAAGCTGGTAGTAGGAAAAATGGAAAAGCAAATCAATCCTGATGTAGACGCCACCAAAGATTCAGAAAATGGTGGCACCAGGTAACTCTGCAAGTGCAAATGAGGATGCTACTACAGAGATAATGATCAGTTCAAAGATCCAACTCTGTTCCAGATGACCACCCTTTCTACCCTAACCAAAGACTGTGCAGTAGTTCTTTGGAGGGGGAAAAACAAGGAGTCTTTAGACAAGGGGGTAGCAAACATATCTAAGAGAGATGTACAATAATTAGGCACTTGCAGGGAATTCATGTATAACCACTATTTAGAAAAATAGTCCATTACTGGGAAAGAGAAAAGGAACCAGTGGATTCATTCTTTTCCTTTGTCTTTTAATAGTCAAGGTAAGAGAGCCCCCCTGGCCTTGGGTACTATTTTTGTTAAAGGGCCTGCCAAGCATAGGGACTCACCCACACAAAAACAACTTATTATAAAACACATGGGCACCTCTGTCACTCATCCCTGGCATGGAGCAACCCTGGACCCTTAATAGTTGTTCTAGTAGTTAACACTACACAGGTCCCGGGGAATACTTTCCTGCATCTCTTACCCTGTGTATCATCCTTATGCAGAAGCCCGTGGTGGACCACTGCAGATGCAAAGATGGATATAATACAGAGTATGACATGATGTGACCAGTGGACACCCTTAAGTCAGACAATACAATGAAACATTCTTCTCAGACAGCAAGAGTGGAATGGCCTCTTGCATGCAAAGTATTGTTTTCTGGACATGCTAAGCATCCATGTTCATTTGATATCTACTCTACATTCTATAAGTACCCCCAAATTAATGCAGTACTTATAAGAGGAACACATGGTAGTTAAAAGATATTTTGCAGTAGTGAACAATAGTACTTTTAAATTTGTGCAAACTTTATGTAGAGTTGAATATAACATATATGAAACATGTAGCTGATTATTTACATTGACAACTAGATAAATTATGAACCCTTCCATTGAAAATAGTTTTGCTATCCACAGTTTATAGGAGAGGGGGCTGAAGAGATGGGGTAACTGGGTGATGAGTATTAAGGAGAGCAGGTGTTGTGATAAGCATTGGGTGTTATACACAACTAATGAATCATTGAACACTGTATCAAAAACTGATGTACTATAGGCTGGCTAATAGTGCATAATAATAATAATAATAATAATAATAATAATAATAATAATAAAATAAATTAGGATGTCAAACCTGACCCACTCCACCTAGTCTAGAAGCCCATGAAATGGGCTATTTAGTCCTCTTGGTGTGATATGCCTCATCAATTGACTTCTGCCCACACACACCGAAAGGGCACATCAGCTCCATTTGGAAGATGGCAATTTGAGGATGAGTTCACAGGTCATTTCAGTTCAGGGTGGAGTACTCTGTGTCCCATGTGTCCTCTGCAAGGAACCTGAGTTGTAAGACAAAAACCATCAGAACCTGTAGGACCATCAGGGCAAGAAAGTGGGGGGATGTGCTCAGATCCCACTTGCTTTTGGCATTTCCTCCCCCAAAACTGAGAAAGAACTTTGACCAGAGCATTTACGCATGTTCATTTATCAGGCCTCCTGGCAGGGGTGGTGTGAGGTCCATATAGGAAGGACTGTGTTTAACACATAATTTCCCCTAATTGTTCCTTGCTCTAGCACTCCTTGTGTGTACTCAGTCTAATTAAAGTGAGAGGTACAGCCCAGTGAAAGATGGGTGTTTTAAAGGGGGAAGGCAGTAATAAACTCTCAAAACTGCTGCCAGTAACTAGTCTACCAAAGAGGCATGAGCCATTATCAGACTCAGAGAGGGCACCAGCTGTCTCAAGATGACTGATGGCCCCCTACCTATCTTAGCCATTATTCTTGGAGACAAACGCAGAACCCAAATGCCCAGCAGTTCTAGGATATGTACATATATATCCTGTCTGTATGGATGGGTCCATGATTTAGTGCTAACAAACATATCTCTAGGAGGAAAATAGATGTACTAATCGACAAAGATTTAAGCTGTGGAACAAATCATCAATCTCCCCTGCTGTAATGGTCACTTTCCCTTTTTTTCTTTCATAATGCCATTTTTTAAAAAGATTTTTTATTGCTTACTTCTCAGTTTTCACACATTATAATTCCAAGTTGAATTTCTTCTAAATATATGCAGGGTACTGCAATCACACTGATTCAAGAGTGTTCTCACAAGTTAATCCTAATGATTCTGTCACTGTGGAGATCTATGTATCTGCTTATCTACATAGATAAACAGATAGTAGGTAGGTAGGTAGATATACATAGAAGAGCTATGTAGATACAGCTATTCTTAATTAAGGAGTTGAAAGGTACTTCTTTACCTAAGACAATGTATTTTTTCTAGCCAACGTTTATTGAGCATTTAATAGTTTCAGGACTCCTAGTTGAGCCCTAACACATAGTGTACTCTGAAATAATTCTTCTATAGGGAATTAGAATATGGATGGCAACTAAGGATTCAACTAGGATGCAAACACTTTCTGAAATGCACAAGTCATTTTTACAAACATGCTCTCACAAAGCCATGTTGACCACAGAGCTATTTTGATGACGTTGTTTTTTTTTTCTTTATGGGGGCAGAAAAGACATTTCTTGGGCCCTACTCCATTCCTGACTCCTCTTAGAAGATGGAACAGGGCTTAGAAATGTCTCAAGCCACAGGGTTGAACTAAGAGTCTGAGATTTCTTTTGTATATAAAATCAGACCATAAGAAATTATTCTTATATTTAGACATGTTAAAATATCCCTATCTCAAAGTGCTCATGTCAATAATCAAGCTTAATCAGCTTCATTAAAATGTAGTATTTGATGCCTATTGGCTTTATCTCTCCTATGCATTTATAAGCAAATACTGAGGAAATGCCATAAGAATTAATACATACAAGGAATATTAGCAGAGATTGGTATTCTTTTTTTTTAAAGATTTTATTTATTTATTGACAGAGAGAGAGATCACAAGTAGGCACAGAGGCAGGCAGAGAGAGAGGAGGAAGCAGGCTCCCTGCTACGCCGCCTCTATCCCAGGACTCTGAGATCATGACCTGAGCTGAAGACAGAGGCTTCAACCCACTGAGCCACTCAGGATCCCAGAGATTGGTATTCTTGAAGCTCAGAAGAGAAAGGCCATTACTGTAGAACAGAGCGTTCCAAGCAGAGTTCATGGGAAGGTAACATCCAAACGAGATCTGAAGGATGAACAAGAGAAATGACCTGGGCAAAGGCACAGGGGTTTATGTGAGGTATGGGACTGAAGTGTCAAGTTGGACAAAAGCCTATTT